>VUQS01035003.1:0-28878 GCA_015108495.1 Heterochromis multidens | reverse complement strand
TGAGACAGGATTGTATCAAGGGAGAGATATGGGGAAGGGTAAAGAAAAATTTCTGCAGCATTGAAGGTCCCAATGAGCACAGTGGCCTCCATTATCTGTAAATGGAAGAAGATTGGAACCACCAGGACTCATCCTAGAGCTGGCTGCCCGGCCAATCTGAGCAATCGGGGTAGAAGGGTCTTATTCAGGGGGGTGAGCAAGAACCTGATGGTCACTCTGACAGAGCTCCAGTGTTGCTCTGTGGAAAGAGGAGAACCTTCCAGAAGGACAACCATTTCTACATCACTCCACCAATCAGGCCTGTATGGTAGAGTGGCCAGGCGGAAGCCATTCCTCAGTCAGCAGTAGTAGTCAGGGTTGAGGGAAAGATGAATGCAGCAATGTACGGAGACCCTTGATGATAACCTGCTCCAGAACGCTCTGGACCTTGGACTGGGGCGAAGGTTCAACTTCCAACAGGACAATGACCCTAAGCACACTTCTGGACCATTCTGTGAATCTCCTTGAGTGATCCAGCCAGAGCCCAGACTTGAACCCGATTCAAAATCTCTGGAGAGATCTGAAAATGGCTGTGCAATGACACTCCCCATTCAACCTGATGGAGCTTGAGAGGTTCTGCAAAGAAGAATGGGAGAAACTGCCCAAAAATAGGTGTGCCAAGCTTGTACCATCATACTCAAAAAGGCTGTATTTGCTGCAAAAGGTGCTTCAACAAAGTATTGAGCAAAGGCTGTGAATACTTATGTTCATGTTATATTTTTGTTTTTGATTTTTAATAAATTTGCAAGAGTTTCAAGCAAACTTTTTTCACTTTGTCATTATGGGGTATTGTGTGTAAAATTCTGAGGTGAAAAATTAATTTAATCAATTTTGGAATAAGGCTGTAACATGACAAAATGCGGTACATGTGAAGCGCTGTGAAGACTTTCTGAATGCACTGTAGTGTATACTGAAGAGCAATGAGAAGATAAGCAACCACATTTGGGCTGGTTTTAAAATTCACAATACTGTACAACACTTTCTTCTCAATTGCTGCTACATCATACTGCATGTGTTAAAGCTGCCTCTCATTTGCTTTTTTTTTTTAAATCCTCAGTATCCAGAGTGGACCAGTCTACTATTATCATGTAGGGCCATGATAATAGTAGACTGGTCCACTCTAGGCACACCTGTAATTTGAGCTCCAAAATCACCTCCTGGTGAGGATATCTAAAAAGGAGATGATACTGACAGTGTGAATGAGCTCCACTAACTTACCTCTGTCTACTGTAGCTGTCTCAGATAGATGCACACCTGACAAACTCTGTGACACACCCTGCTGCTTCTTTGTGGGGTTTTTTTTATAGATGAACTCTGGACATACAGCGTTTCACATACAGCACATTGATTCAAGAATTAAAGTATGGTAGAATTTGAAAGAGATGAATGCAATGATGAAATTCAACATTTTATTGCCCTTAGATTAGCAATATAGTAAGTGAACCAGCATGACAGTGTGACATCATTTTCTTGTATAAAGCAAGATACAATCATCTAATCTAAAAAATAATATTCTCTTGTTGCAAAATATTTGCTGTTCAAAATAGGATACAAATGTCCAAAACAAAAATGACAATGACCAATTTACCTGTTTATATTATATACTTGCAATATCATATATAAATTAATTCTGAGATACTTTTAGTAGTCTGCACACCAGGTGCTAAGAAAAGAAAAATGCAAAAATGTGAATATGTTGAAAGGTTAATGATACAAAAACAGAGTTCAAAGGTGGTGACTATTTCAGAGAGCTTAAGTGCACTTGTATAAAAAATGGTGAGACCTGTACAACAAACTGATTAGTTTTGAAATAAGATGAACTGAGTGTGGAAAACAAAGAAACAAAAACAAACCCTGGGCCAAAATATATTTGAAAAAAATAAACATTCATACTTTTAACATTTGATGTTCAAGAGCAGTGAGAATTATAAAGATTAGACATCCAATAATAATGACTAATTAAGCATGAGTTAAAATAAAACCACCATTTTGATGTTATTTTAGTCCAGATATTAAATTTGTTACGTTACTAGCATAACATGGTCAACCATAATCCTTTAAACTCACTTAAATTGGGTTTATAACTCAATTGATACTTGTTATTGTTGGTATATCTGTCTGATTATCAGGAAAACAAAAACATGTAAATAAACTGCAATGAATGAAAAATTACACATGGAAAAAGCACATCAGTTAAAGGCACATAACATCATCCACTTTTCACACTTTGTCTGCATCTCTCTAGCACTTACTATTACAACCTGCTTTTCCACACCATTTACATTTATACTATACACATTTTCCTACTTGTCAAGTTCCCTTTTAAATCACTTAGCTGCATAACCTTCAACCAAACCCTTCCTTAATTATACCTACGGGACAGTTCTTTGCTCTTATTGCACCATTCAGACTTTTGTGCCACCTCTTTGGTTTTATTTGACTAAAATCTGTATTTCAATGACTTTATTTCAAAGAACACTCCTGGGAACAGCCTTTCTGTGTTGGTGTTTGGGTGACTTAGGGGAGCTGTCTGGAGGGGGCCACTGTGGTTTAGTTAGCTGAATGTCTTCCTCTATTTTAAAGGCTTTCTTTGGGGGATTGGTCTGTGGGGGCCAAACTACAGATATTTTGTTGCAGTGTGGTTTGCTTTCACTAAATGTTTTTGTCATTTCATTTTCACCACTATGTGTTTTCTCTACTGAACTCATGCTGCTCACAGAATATCTCCATTCCAGTTTCTCATTTGAGGGGATAGGTCCACCACTTCCTGAGGGAGGTATCTGCCTGAGTCCATTATCATAGTTCCCTTTGGACTTGAGGAGTTGTTTGTAATGGGGTAGGCAGTACAAATGTCCATGGAGAGAGACATAATTTCCTAGGCTACACACAAGAAATGAAAAAACTTCAGTTAAGAGATGCACTACATCAATTATTTAACAATAATTTTAATGTCATTTTAGAGCCATGAGTCTTATTTTATTGATTTTGCCTTTGAGGGATGACTGCAAAACTATATATTATATATGCTGTATGTTGTATGTTGTAGATGTGTTGGCAACCATTATATTGTCATTAAAACATTCACCAGTCAATACTGCAAAATTCAAAAAGCCCCCGTAAACATTTATTTGAATGAATGGCACGTTTACCTTAATTTGTTCCTGCAATGCTCACAGCAGAAACAGGATTTATGGTACTTTTTTTTGTCCACTATGAGAGCATCCATCGGAAAGGCTCTCCTTCGGCATACTGTGCACAGCTCCGACCTCGGAACTCGAACCTGTTTCAAGGAGATAAAATGCAAATTGGTAAGATTTTTTCAAAATTTATTCAGTGTGAATAACATCTTTGGGTTGCCTCATAATGAAACAGCTGAAGCTTTGCTTTCATTTTTTATTACAGTTAAACTAATACAAAAGCAGCGCAATAGATTAGCTTCGGATTCTGAAGAGTAGTCACATGCTGAATCATGTTTTTTTTAAATAACACTTTTCCAGTAGTCATATGAGCAAATGGTTCAGTGGTTGTTACGAGTTGGTGTTATTCACCTATGCATCCATAGATATCTATGCATCTGTACTTCAGATTAACCCTTTAACACCAAGCAGGAGCATATGAATCATGCTTTTCCCAAACAATTAATGACACAAATAATTTAACATGAACTTACTTCTTTTTCTAAAGCTTTAGAGCAAATCTCGCTCTTATTATATAACCTAATGTAACCTGGTCATGCTGTTGTTGTTCATAATACATTTATTCTACTGAATGGATTGGATGGATTTACACTGACATACATCCCCACATGATAATCTGTTAGAGCAAAGAGCGCGTCAGTTGTTCTTTAGCACAGTTAGTGAAAACCTTAAAATGCCTTTATTATCTAATACTTTGGTTTATGATCAATCAGCTGCAAGACTAACAACATTCCTGTCAGTTTGAGCTGCACTCTTGTTTTGCTCTTGTTAGCAGGAAACAAATAAAACAACATCATCATGCCAGCATTGCTATTTTGAGCATGTTAGCAGGCTCAGATGGGTTTTGGGAATGTGGTCTATTTGTTTGTCTACAAGGACACAAAATTTCCATTGTTGTTGCAACAGTCAGCACTACTTTTTAAACTACTTTCAGGAACTATGCTACCTCAGTACCTGCTGACAGCCTGTGTTGGAGGCAATTCTGGTGCCCATGCACACAAGAAAAGATTAGAATTCATGCTCATGAACTCAGATCCATAGATTCAATTCTGGACTAGTTCACAATGCAGCATGGCTGTAGACTGTCTGCACAATCCAAACAATGCAGCAGGTAGAAATTATACTTTTCTAACACAGCACAAATTGATTTTTAAAGAAAACCTATCAGTAGTCCATGCCATTAGTTTCTGCTGTTTCATGCCACACAGTTTTTACCAGATGAGACAATCTTCGTTTGGTGTGACACAGCTTGTGATGTTGTTTCCTCAGAAACAGTGTATCCAAGACTCTTGAAGACTGTCTCACTCTCTGTCCATGTTTTATGGAAATTCCTCAGCAACTTTTCTGTAGCATCTTCATCATATGTTTCTGTTTGCCTCTCTGCAGCAGCTTTTCTTTTCACTGCATCAGCATAGGAAAAAGGAGCTTTGGGTTGGGTTGACACACTCTCAGAGTGCACAGTGACAGCTGTCCTTGTTCCGGTGACCTTGTTACCAAATTCATCAAGATGTGAGAAATGTTCTGTGATTGATTCGGTTTCAGAGAGGGCTGATGGTTCTGCTGGCACGGTTCCTACCTCATTTTTCTGCACAGGCAGGGGAGTGCTCTGCTTTGAGCCTCTCTTTGTCTCTTGAGGACTTTCTTGCTTTGAAGTGTCTGCTGTTGTTTCACTCAGGCTTGACACAAGCTCCTCCTGATCCTTTATCTCGTCTCTGAATAAAGAACTTTGCTCACCGAGTTCAAAAACATTTTTAATAGCCTGGATGTCAAAAACTGGCATTTCCTGTTCCAGGCCGTCTGCTTTCTCTTTGTCACAATCTTTGCTTTTGGAGTCATTGTGAAGGCGCTCTGTGAGTGGGATAAGCTCTTTTCTGATATATGTTTTCTCTTCTGGTGATGCAAATTTGTTTACAAGACACGACAAGTCAGCCCTGGGAAGCTCATCCTTTTCTTTGTTCTTATTTTCTGCCTCACACTCATTGACGTCTGGGCCCAGTCGCTCAGGAATAGCAATCGGTTCCTTGCGCACATAGATCTTATTAACTCCAGCTTTTTGAGCCTCTTCAAAAAACTCTCTTTTTTCTTTCACGGATGCAGATGATAATTCTAAAGCTTCAGCAAGATCTGGGTCATTTTGACCCAATGACATGTGGGTCTCAGGCTTACTTTGTATTTCATTTGCACTCAAACCTTGAGAAATATTACCTTCATCTTCTACTACTGCATAATTAACACAAGTCTGCTGAGCCTCCTTAGATGAACTCTTTTCAGGCTTTTCCATTGTCATCAATATCCCTGAAGCTTCCATAACCTGGGACTCAATTTTGATTTGTCGATGGAATGAAGCAGGCGACTCCACAATCTCCGATTTCTTTTCTGGGATTGGATGGGGAAATAGTGGTGGTGGGGTGACACCGCGCGAGAGCTTGGCTGTTGTGTCTTTAAGTCGAGCCAAATTTTCTGCTCTGTCAAAAGTTGGAGAGGGTGTGATTCTAGTGATGCGTGATGTTGGGGTGTCACACCTGCGCAGCGGCGGTGTGGGAGGTGTGGGTGGCCTGTGCAGCAGGGTGGGTGACGGCGTCACTCTCTGGGGTGAGTCAGTTCTCCGTTTGGACTCTATGGTGATAAATGTCGGTGAGGGAGAACGCGTCCTGAGTGAAGGTGAGGGAGCTCGAAGGTCAACGGACTTGCACAGACTCACTTCTTCTTTCCTTTTTTCATGTGAGGCTTCTTTCTTTATTTGGTTCTCGATTTTAGCTGAGCCAATGCTGATCTTGGATATTTTTGGTGATGCTGCACCAGAAACCACTCTCTCAGACACTGGCTCACCTTCACGACTCTCCTTGGCTTCATATTCTAGATCTATTAGCTTGGCCTCTGCTAATCTCCTTACATGTGAAAGAATATCTTTATTTTTTTGAGCATCACTTGCTTCTACAGATCCCTCCAGTTCACATTTTCTTTCTGGAGTATTGAGCAAACTCTTCACAGATCTGGAATCAGTCTTTTCTGAAGCCTTTTGCATCTCTGTGATGTGCGAGATTAACACTTGGACTTCTTGCTTTTGAGATTCCTCTGTTCTCGCTGTTGTGGACTTTACCAGTTCATTTTGTTCTGACTCGCCTGTCACTGTAATTGGGACAACCCTACTTTCTTTTGGTGATTCCTCCCTGCTCTGCTGAGTAACTGTCAGTCCTGTTTTTTGAGATCCTTCCATATGCTTTTGAACTGCTTTTTGCTGTGTGGAATTCTGATCATCTGTCCTGTCTGTGGTAATGACTTCTCTCTTGACTTCTATGTGCTCTACTTTGTGAGTCTGGGTGACTGCAGTTCTCTCTTGCATTTGCTGAGTGTTCTCAGATGTTGTTTTCTTGGTTTCTATAACTTCTGTCTTTGAGTCGGTGAGAATATCTTTACCTTGACCCGGCTGTGCACCCCCCTTAGACTTTTTGGACTTCTTTTTCTTCTTCACTGGAGTTGGATTGTTGATTTCTAGTTGGCTGTCAGTACTCGCAGTAACAGCAGGTGGAGCGGCAGGAGCAGGAGGAGGAGAGGGAGTAACTTTCTTAATCTCCTGCTTTAAATCTGTCTTTACACCTTTGGGTTCATCGATCACTTTCACCTCAGCAGCTTCCACTTTCAAATCTTGTGAAACACTCTGTTTCTCAGTCTCACTGGATGTTTTTATCTCTGCTTGCTTTTCTTGTTTATTGTTCTTTTTCACCTTCTGGTTCGGCTTGCGTGTATTTCCATTTGTATTCGCAGCTGCCGTTTCTGTTTGTGATAGCTGACTGGGAACACTTTCTTTTTTACAAGGTGAAGGATCAGTTTTGTTCTTGTTAATATACTCCAGTGATTTGGATTCCTTTACATTTTTATTTGAAGTTGCAGTTTCTCTTTTGGACAGGTTATTGGGTATCTGTATTGTTTCTATTTCCGGTTTCTGGGCAGTGGTTTTCTCGTCTTGTTTATCTTCAGATTTGTTGGGGACCTTTGATGTCTGACTTTTCAAGTCTTTCTTTGCATGAGCAGCTATACTATCTGTTTTTGCAACATCAGTGACTGTTGTCTGGACTTTGTCAGCCTTGACAGATTGAGCAGACTGTTTTGAGGAAACTGTTTTCTGCATAGTTGTATGCATCTGTTGTCTAACAGCTGAAGTGGATGTGGTCTTTTGAATAGAGACAACCTTAGAAGACTCGTTAGAGACAATTTGCTGTTGAGCAGAAGATAAAATTGTAGAATCTGTGAGGATTTTCTCACTTGCATTACTCTGGGTTGGATTTAATACTACGACCTGCTTAGAGAGATCACATGACAGTGACTCTGAATGAACACTCACTGGCATCTTTGAGCTGGTGTCATTGGACCACTCTGCATCTTCAGTGGAAATCATTTGGAGAGCAGAGGTGACTGAGTCATGTATGAAAGTGGGCGATGGAGTGGTTGGTGGTGTGTTTTCCTCCCTCAGCTTCCGGTACTTTTCTTCAGCTTTTATTAATGGTGTGTTAAATTTGCTCATTTTCCCTCTCATAAAAGGAGGAGGAGATGGTGGAGGAGTAAATTTCATGGGAGCAATGTAAATTTTCTTTAATGGCTGTGGTGACTCTGGTGGTGGAAGCATTTCATATGAAACTGTTTTTGATGTATGTGTTGTTGTTTTTAATTGGTTTGGGCTCATTTCCACAAGTTTCTCAGAAGTTGTCTCCACCTGTTGTGTTTTGCTTAGCTCTACTTTAGGCTCCAGCTTTGGGACTGGATGTAAAACAGGAGCTTTCACTTTTTTGACTGTCATCTTTTTCACCTTTGCTGGTGAAGGATGACTTGGCTGTGTTGGCATGCTCTCGAGTTCTTGTTGAGATGGAGGAGGTGGGAGGAAGTCCTGCTCAGTAGTCAGTGGGGGTGGTGGTGGAGGAGGAAGGTGATCGATGTCAGTATCAGCGGAAGGAGGATGAGGACTAGGAGGAGGAGGAGGAAGGTCAGTGTCTAAAATCGGTGGAGGCGGAGGTGGGAGAGGCAGATCAGCTTCTTGTGCTTTTGGTTTTAAGATGTAAACATCAGTTTTTACTTTGGTTTTACCTAGTTTTATCATGCCCTTTGGGTTAGATTTAAGATTACGAAACTCTGTTTTTAACGTTTTGATGCCGTGGTTTTGGGTAATAGTTTTGTGTTCCACAACAGTTGTTGATTGTTGAGCAGACTGCTCCACATTGAATGACTTTTTTGTAATGGTTTCATGGGAGATGGTGTGATTTTCTTTTGGTGTTTCAGCAAGATTTACCGTTTTAATCTTCTGTATGTTTCTTTGTGCATCAGTTTTAAGATTTTTAATGGGAGGGCTCTGCTTGACTTTAACTCTTCTATATGCTCCCAGCTGGACTTTGGGAGTTTCACGCTGTGCTGTTTCCAGCAGTGATTTAATAGTGCCTTTTACATCCCCTTTTATCACTTCTTCTTTCTCCAGCTGGGTTTGCTCCTGAGTCTCATATAATGACTTAATTGACATCTTAACATCACCCTTTACTTCACCCTCGAGGCTTGAGCTTCTTTGCACCTTCTGTGAAGGTGGGGGCTCCATGAAGAGCTGGATTGTCCCTCTGACGTCACCCTGAACATCTATTTCCTGTTGACACTTTTTTGTCTCACTGGAGGCATCTTGAAGACTTTGCATTGCTGTTTGAATATCACCTCTCACAATTTCTTCCTTTTCAATTTCCCTCACTGCTTGCTTCACCAGTTCCAGAGATTTCATCGTGGCCTTCACATCTCCAGGGACTAAATCCTCAACAGTAGTTTCAACTCTTGATGTTGCTGATTTCTCAAGAGATCTTAGAGCCCCTTTGATATTTCCTGGTATGATATCTGGCTTCTCCACCTCCTTGTGCTGCTTCTGAGCCCTTTCCAAACACTGAAGCGCTTTCGGTATGTTGCCTTTCACCACCTCCTCTTTCTCTACAATGACTGTCTGATTCACTGATTCAGACAATGAATTCAAAGCAGCTCTTAAATCACCTTTTACAATTTCCTCCTTTTGGACTCTTTCCAATGAGGCGGTTGGCTCTGACATGAAAACTTTTACTGTGTTGTGAACATCACCCGGTATAACATCCTCTACTGTTCGCTCAATTTGAGTTTGATTACGGCCGAGCATGAGTTTTGTGCCCTTGATGTCACCCCCAACAATCACCTCTTTTCTTGCTGTCTCAGGTGGAGTATCTTCAGGCCCTAAATGGAGTTGTTTAAGATAGTCCAGAGCCCCAGATTCAATGCACGTGGAGTAAAAGTTGACATTTCCCTTTTCAGTGTCATCTACCCTTATCTTCACTGCCTGATCTGACTTGTCTGTACTGGACAGCCTTTGAAGAGCACTCTTTATATCCCCTTTAACAATGTCCTCTTTTTCAACATTAACATTTTCTTGTTTATTTAGAAGCGAATATAATGTCATCTGTACATCTCCTTTTTCATCTTCCTGGATGAGTACTCCATGTTTTGCTGATCCATCCTCACTGAAAAGTTTGTTTATAGCTTCCTGAATGTCACCACGTATTACTTCTTCCTTTTCAACAGTGCTAGCTCTCTCTTGGCTAAATAATTGCTGCACTGTTGAGCTGATATTACCCTTCTCTTCTGAATCTATGACTATCTGCTGCTCCTGTCTTTCCTGCCTGTTCAGTAGGTTCATCATAACAGTCTGCAGATCTCCCCTGATTACTTCCTCTCGTTGAATCTCAGGAGCCTGCTTGTTCATTAGCTGGTATTTTGCCATCCTAACGTCACCAATTTCATCAGCTTCAATGATAATTCCCTTTGATTTCACCATTTTCTGACTATAAAGTTCCTCAAGAGTTCCCTTGACGCTCTTGCCCAGGATTTCAGTCCTTTCCACTTTTGTCTCATTAAAGTCGTCAAATGGTGTCGTTTCAAAGAGCCAAGTTGTTGTCTTTACATCCGCTTTGGGGATCTCCTCTTGAGGGATGTTCGTCTCCTCGTCCTCATCTGCCTCTTTAATGTGGTCAAGAGGATTTTTCTCAAAAAGCCAGACTGAATGTTTAACATCTCCCTTTGCGATCTCCTCCTTTATAACGGTTTCAATCAGATTTTCAGAGCTCATGCTTCTGATTTTGTCAATGGACTGAGTTTCAAATCTCCACTTAGCAGTCCTGACGTCACCTTTTTGAATTTCACTCACATTAACAGTTCGAACACATCCCTTTGACAAAGTGTCAGACTCAAAGCGATGTTTAGTCATTCTAACGTCGCCCCCTTGAATGTCTTCTACTGTTTTTGTTAAAGGCTTGTTTTCTTCAGCAATCCTGTCAAGAGGTTGTGTCTCAAATTTCCACTTAGCAGACACGACATCTCCTTTGTGCACATCCTGCTGTGTGACGGATTTAATGATATAAACCTCATCTGTGTCCTTGATAGCATCGAGGGGCTTTGTTTCAAACAACCATCGGGTTCCAACAACATTTCCCTGTGTTACCTCCTCACTTGTGACAGTAGTGACCTCATGGTAGTGGCCCTCTTTGTCCTGGATGGCATAAAGGGGCTGAGTTTCAAACATCATTGTGTAATTTTTCACATTGCCCTTCTCATCCTCATCACAGACGATTTTTTGGATTTTCTTCAGCTCTGTGTCCATGTCAGAGGAAACCTCTTGAATTTTATCTAAGGAGTAGGTCTCAAAAATAAAACGACCCTTATCCACATCTCCTCCTTGTACATCACTCACTGTGTGGCTGCTCATCATTTGCGCCTGGCTGTCGTGTATGGCATCGATGGATTGGGTTTCAAAGAGCCATTTGCAGCTCACAACATTTCCTTTTTGTATGTCTTCAGTCTGAACTCTCTTGAGCTTTTGCATCACTTCCTCAGATGTAGAAGTGGTGATATCAGATGTTTGATTCTCAAAAATGTACTTCATCCTAGACACATCTCCAGACGCAATGTCTATCTCTGTGACACGTTTAAAAGTGCCCGTCTCCTCTCCAGTGAGGTTCTCCAGTTTCTCCGTCTCAAAGAGAAAACAAGCCATTCTTACATCTTTTCCACTGATGTCCTCTTGTTTTACAGTGCGCGTGTTCAGAATTGTCTCTGTCTCATCATGGATAGCATCAAGTGCTTGCGTCTCAAAAAGCCAAGTGCAGGTTTTAACATCCCCCTTATACATTTCTTCAGATTCATTTTCATCCTTTAACTCCACTCTTTCATACAGGATGTCCATTGGTTTAGTCTCAAATAGCCACTTGCAGGTTTTCACATCACCTTTCACAACATCAATATGTTTACTTGTTCCCACAATTTCTTCATCTTCAATGTTGCTGAAGTACTTAATAGCATCAAGAGGCTGTGTTTCAAACAACCACTTTGCAGTTTTAACATCACCAGACTCAATTTCTTGTTTGGATATGCCCTTAATAATTTGGTATTTGTCAATGCTTTCATCAAACTGATCAATTGGTTTTGTTTCAAACATCCATTTATAAGTTGTTACGTCTCCTTTAACAACTTCCTCACGACGCACTGTTTTCACCTCATGGAAGTGCCCTGAGCTGTCTTGCATGGCATACAATGGATTAGACTCAAACAATTCTTTATTTGATTTCACAGATCCAGATGTTACGCCCTCTATTAGAATCTTTTGAGACTCATTCCTCCTGTTTAAATCTGTGCTCTCAAAGATTTGCTTGTAGCTTGACACATCCACTTTATCAATTTCTTCCAGGTCAATTGTTCGGATAACTTCTTTCTTTTCCTCTCTAATCTGCTCCAGAGGTTGACTTTCAAATCGCCATTTCTGATGTCTAACCTCACCCTTTTCCTCATTAAGTTCTACGGTCTTTTTCAGTTTTCCCACCTCTGCCAACTCCTTCAACTCTTCTGCTGGAATTGTTTCAAAATAATGTCTGGCTGATTTGACGTTGCCTGCAACGACATCCTCTTTATTCAAAGGGCGTGCATTTGCATCATCTTTCAAAGTATCCATTGGCTGGGTCTCAAATACCCAACAGTTCTTGCGTACATCTGCCCTGCAGCTTGTGCCGTCCTCCTGTGTGAGGTCATCTTCAACATTCACAGTACGAGTGACCTCTTTCTTCCCCTCCCTTATGTCCTCTAAAAGTTGACTCTCAAAACGCCACTTTTGGTGTCTCACATCCCCTTTTATTTCTTCACTTATTGTTGCCTTTTTAAGTTTTCCAACCTCAGGGCACATTTTTCTGACTGCTTGAGGGCTGCTTTCAAAAAAGTGCCTTGCAGATCTAACATTGCCCCCGATAATCTCCTCGATAGACTGAGGTCTGGCATTGGAGTCATCCTTCAGAGAATCCATTGGCTGTGTTTCAAACACTAAGCAGTGTTTGCGCACATCAGCTCCCATGATCTCCATCTTTTCCATTTGTGAGCTTTCCAGCTCACTGAGAGAATTTAATGTTTTTATCTCAAACAACCACCTGCCCCAGTCTCCCTTATTGCTGTCCTCCATGGAAAGACTGCACACAAGTTTCAAAGGAGTATTTTCTCTGTTTGTCATGTCCAGAGGTTGGGTATCAAAAAGCCAACGTGAAGCAATAGAGTTCTCCAATTCAGTTTCAATTTTGCGCACAGACTTAATCTCCAGCATCTGGCTTGATTGTCCCATAATAATACATTTAAACTGAGTGTCAAATGTACTTGTTACAGTTTTCACATCTCCATTAATCTCCTCTAACACTGACCGCAGACTCAGCAGGTGGCTCTCATCAATGGTCTCAGTGTGCCCAAGGCCCTCCATGAATTTGTTGTCAATCATGTCAATGGTAGCATTTCCATCCTCTTCTGTAAATACAATTTCCTTTATCAAATCCTCCTCCTTGTGCATTTTGTTTAGAGTATCCATAGTTTGAGTTTCAAACAACCATGCTGCAGCACGGACATCTCCTTTGTCAAATTTATTAAATTTGTTTCTGTATTCTGTCGAGTTGGTGTTTTGTGAGCCCAGCTCATCCATTGGCTTGGTCTCAAACATCCATGCTGTACGCCTCACATCTTTTCCCAGAATTATTTCCTGTTGAGTTATTTTCTTATTGTCGTCGTCCTCGTCAGGAGTTTCATCTTTGATGGCATCCAGTGACTTGTTTTCAAACATCCATCGCATTGCCTGCACATCCCCAGGTAGAATCTCCTCCCATTCTGCATATTCTTCATCATTAATATCATCAGGACTGCCAACATTATCTTCATACACATACTCCTGACTCTCTACGTGGTTGTTCTCGGCTTCACTATAATCAATATAGTACTCTTTCTCAATATTCTTGCGAACCTCAGGGTGAATGTGCTTGTAAAGACGTTTCAGCTCATTCATACTTCTCTGCTTGATATAAGCCTCTCTGTTGAGTGGGTATTTGGATGGGGTTGCTGGTTCATGTGTGTATTGGCACTTTGGAACATTTTCGCTGTCTGGTGGCATTTGTAATAAGTCTGGAGGTGGGGGTGGAAGGTAGTCCGAATCCTCAGCTGGTGGGGGCGGAAAGTCCTCATAATCCATCACTGCAGCCATTGTGTCTTGTGTTCCTTCACTACGAGAGGCTTCACACACTTCACTAGCCACTGTGTTGTTTTGAGTCACATTTGTGGACCACTTAGATCGATTGATGTCGCGTCCAGTCTTTACAAGGAATAAAAATGACATTTGCAGGTAAACAATCCATCAAATTAGGAATTACAGACAAGTGACAAATTCAGAAAAAAGAAAGTATCTAGTGTCTTTGGTGATCCAATGTTCTGTTTTTTAATTAGGTTGAGTTCTCGTAACTGCAAAAGGTCATAGCACATGATTCACATCACTTCCATATTTTTCATTAAAACATCGAGTGACCCTTGCCCTGTGGATGGGGGTATTGCCATCCTGGAACAGACCACTCCCATCAGGATAAAAACATGTCATCATATTATAAAGTTGATTACGTAGAACGACTTTGTACTGACCCATCTCTTGCCCATGGATGGGCAATTAATTTTCCCAAGGGGCCACATGAGAAACTGGGACTGTTATGGAGGGCTATACCAATAACCTGAACTCAATTCTGCTCAATGATAAATTTTGGTGCGGTCCTCCACAACAGTCCCAGTTTCTCGTGTGGCCCCTTGGGAAAATTAACTCCTCAACCTGCTCTAGGGGGACAAGTAGATCCAAATTGTTGCAGACAAATTTGATCACAAGCATGCATAATCTTACACAGCAGAATGCCAGTCTTACCAAAAATAAATGGAACTGTGTGATGTTGCTCTTTTCTCAGGCAAAGAAATCACTAAGAAGAGTTAAGGCCTACCTTAAGACATTAAATCAACCACCTTCTCAGTGCCATGTATTTTTGTCATTTTTTTTTTAATCAAAAAACCATTCTGTGTATTTTTCCAGCAACTGTCTCCATACATATATAGTGACAGAGTCTGTCATTAACTGGATTCAGGTTGCTTCAACTTACACAGTATGCAGTACTGCAGCATTACTGTAAATCTCCTACAGTAGTTATCAGCCTCAGTGTTTATTGGTAATGCAAACAGAACTATTCCTACTGCTGCTGCTTCATATTGAAAATATTAAAATGGCCAAAATCTGCAGACTTTTATTGCATAAAGGTCACTGGAAATTTGTCACATTATTCACTGAATATGTCAAGAATACAAGATCATGTTTATTTTCATTGAAAGTAGAAGCAGAAACTATAGTGACATGTTGCAGGAGGGAGACTGCCCACCTCCAATCACTTGCAGGGCTTTACTGTCATTGTATGTGTATTAAAACAAAACAAGTTTGTTTAGTTAAACTGTAAAAAACCAAAAACAAAACCAAAAAAAAAATCCAACATAAAATCACTCTTCCATTGTATTTTGGACTAAGAAGCAGCCCAATCTGTAGAATTAAACTGCTCTAATTTTATGTAACTTTAAAAAAATATAACAGTTCCAAATTTCAATTAAACAGTCCAAAATAAAGATTCCTTAATTTCATGTTCTTAATACTTAACTCAAGTTAGGTGGAAATCATTACCTTAATTGGTTTTTGTGGTGTAGCCTCTTCTATTGTTCTTTCAAAGTGATCCCTCAGTTCTTTTGTTGTGTACCTGGGAAACTCCTCTTCTAAAAGTCAGCACAGCCAAAAACAACAAAGACAGGGCTTTAATCAGCACAGCAGTGACAGCTGATATGGAAAAGCCTATAGAAAAGGCATCCTACCTGTTTCATTTTGATGGTTTTCAAAAGTGGATTCCAAGTTGTTGTCGCTGTATGACACCTGTGTGCAATTAAAATGGGAAATGGTAAAGAGAAATTAGGGGAGAAACCACACAGAGATAGACAGAAATGAAATAAGTGAGCATCACCCTTCAAGTCCTGCACATTTTTCCACTAAAAATAATGTTTTTAATCTCCACTCAAACTGTTAAAGACTACTAAACACACATTAATTACACCAGTCTGATTGATTTCAATTAGTTACAGTTTTTACTCAACAAGGCAATAAATGAGTTTAGATCATTAGCGTGCCTTATTGCACTGCCTGCAATAACGCAGTGATAGTAATTATTGTTTACCATCATTTCTTGATTGAGCTGCTGACTGCCTGGGAGGACCTGCCTAGTGCCACTTGACTCTGTAACCTCTGAATGGGACATTTCCTGTGAAGAGGAAGGAAATGGTATTCAAATAATGCGAAACTGTGCACATGCCACATATACACACATCTACATATATCTATATATCTTTGTCCTTGTCATGATTACAGATGTGAGTTGACTCCACTCCAATTCCACTACAACTCCATCCAACCAGAGCTTAATAGTACACAACTGTATACCATGCAGAGAAGATGCTGGACCAGATTGCTTACTGCACTTTCAAATGATGAATCACAGATGGAGGCAAGATGACAAAGAATGTGCCAAGCTGTCCATGCTCATGCTCTTCCACAGTGAAAAAAAAAGAAAGAAATCCATTGCTTTGCTAAGTTTCTATCTACCGAAAGGAGCTACAGCATAAGTGAAAATGCCCTGGAGGTTTTCATGGAAGCTGTTAAAAATGTCAAGCAGTGTCTGTAACTTAAACCCACACACTTTGGTACTCGTGCAACAAGAGATACTAAAAGCCTCACTGTTAACATTCAGTCTGAATTATGAATTTTTACTTGCAAAGTTCCCCATGCAGTGATGCAGATGGAAAACGGAAACAGCTCAGGTTAGAGAAAATGTTATAATGATTTAATCATAGGCATTGCTTTCATGCTTTTTGTATCAGCCTGATGAAAGTAAAGTAATGCTTTGTTCTGCATAACGTGTACCTGCACGGTTCTGTGATGAAAATGAAACTGGGTTACATTATGTGATGTTGCAGTTTCCTGGGTCTCAAATTGTTTCCTCACACTTGCAAGTCCCCCAGGCAGGGAACAGACCCCCGACTCCTCCATGACCTAATGAAGCAGGAAATATCGTTAGCTGCCTCCACTTCTACATGACCTGAAATCAAACGGCTGCTTAATAGGGTTATTCTGTCTGGCATGCATGCAGCACAGACTGTCGTCAAACATGGTGTAGCTAATGCGGTTTGGTTTTTGTGGCTGCAGACACGGGCACAAACTTATGTTCTGTTTGTGTAATTGTTTAAAAATGTCATGACAATTTGTGAGCGCTTTTGCCAAGTAAAGCAAACAATAATATTGCTGTTCTGGAACATTTCTCTGTAGTAAGCCTTGCAAAGGCAGTCTCATGTTTCCCCTCTATAAATGATTGGAGCACTGGTCTTTCACTAATATGGCATGGCATCACCAATGATAATGGTGGCAATACCAACTCAGTGCAGTGCAGTTACTGTACAGTAACTAATTCCTTGCATTGGCGTGAGACTCTCCAACAGGAAAGCAAAAAATCAATATAACTGACTACAGAAACTTTGTTTCTAATTACGCATACTGAGACATGTCCATGCAGAAGCTGAAGTACCCCGCTGGGGATGGTGTTGTCTCCCCGCTTGGAGACAGCTGCCTGGTACATGGCCTCACACTTGACCGGTGGGATGACCTCTGAGTCCACAGAGCGAATCCTGATTCCTCTGGTTTAAATCTTACAGGAAGTCCTGCCCTGGTTAAAACTTCGCTGCCAGCAGCTAAGGCACAAGAAGCCAACTGTTAAAGAAATTGCTAGTTGTGTGTCTTATTTGCTGTCATTAAATTATTAAATGGTAACAAAGCATTACAATGCTTAATGCTACAAAAAATTCAGTTAAAGCACTATTAAAAGTATCAAAAGCTTTGATGATTATTGTGTCATTTTGTGTTTAAAGAATAAGAGTTTTAGGATAAATATACAAATTTAACTTGTATATGCATCGATCATATAATGATCCTATAAGGAATATTCTGCATTCATGTATTAATCATAAGCATTTCCTACTGAAAGCACATAAAATCATCCATTTGTAAATATATTCTTGAAGACAACATGCGAGTCATGGTAATGTTTTCAAGGTACTACTACAGTGCAGGTGGTGCTCCTAAAAATGATGTCTTTAAAATGATGTCTTTTAAATCATTTGCACACCTGTTGCCTGACATTCAGCTACTCAATGGATGTGCAGGATTTATTTAAAAGGAGATAAACAGCTGTCCAAAGTGACTTTCATTATCATGATTTGCAGTCATTTTAGACCATGTCTCCTGAATGGAACAGAAATGAAGTGCACCTCAGGTGTATGGTGGTGCAATGAAATGGTCTCTTAGATCTCAATGAATTTTTAAGAGGATCATAACTTGCAGAAAAGTTATTGCATCTTTTAATTAATGTACTGCCCCCTTTTAAAAGCACTTCTTTTACATTATTCATCCAGTCAAAATAGGAGTGCAACATGATCACCTGGGAAGTTCTGTTAGTTATTATTATGTTTAACCTACTAACTTAGGAATGTTTTATATTGGGAATTGTATCAGCCTCCAGAAACAGAATAATATTTTTAATATGGCAACGTTGCTGAAAAGACAAACAGCATCCCTTCTATGTTTGTGACTTCAAAGTATTCACACTTAATTTCTGTGGATGTGGAAATAAGAAGGCTGGATTCTGTATTGTATTTTATCTCATTCTAATATCTGTATGCATACAGTTTAATATTATTTATATTTTCCCAATTATCTCTTATGCAAGTCCCAAGATAGGAGCAGATCAGTTCAGATAGGTAAGTTCAATTGTGTGCTCATAAGCATTTTGCAACTTTGTAATTTTGTTATGACTAGTTCACTGCACCATTGTTAATAGTTTTTTTTTTTCCATTAGCATATTTGTTTATTTCCCCTTCTGACTATTTTTGATTTGTAGCTCACTAGTCTACTATTTTAGCCTTGGAGGAATGTTAACATGTAAATGAACTAGTGCATTAAAAATACTTATAAATTAGGCTATTCCCGTTACTTTAGATCTCAACTTATAGCATTTAAACTGAAAAAGAAAAAAGAAAAAAACAAACTGCAACACCTCTAAGGCACAGACCCATAGACTGTAAATCACTATGGTATAGGAAAAAAACTGTAGAAAAAAAAACATGCTTAGGCTATCTCATGACACTGACTGAGAGCTCAAATAACAAGAAAGTGAAGTAATCTCGGCGCCGTGCAAAAATAAATCAAGCCTATTTTAAACGTAACTGTGATGGGTCGTGTTTCTTTTTGAAATATAGAGGAAAACTATGGGGGACAAGATTTTCCTTTACAAAAACATCTAGATAACCTGTATATACGCATCAGTGTATATCCAGCTAGTCCTAAGCGTTCCCTTTTTTTCACCACTCAGCTGCTGTTGAGGAAACAGCGACGTATCTCCTGGAGGGTCTGGCCTTGGTACAAACAGATTAGCAGCTCAGAGCATCGTCTCTCTGGAATTAGTTAAAATAATAAACGTATTCTCTCCTCGCGATAATAAAAAACTCCGAGTTAATTCAGCATTTTATTTTATTTGTTTATTTTATTTTATTTTTCCCTAAATCAACCACATTTTAGAATCAACCATAAAGCCATATATTCCTCTGCAGGTATCAAATAGAGATTTAACAATGTTCTGTATCACATTTTCTATACATTCAGAATTATTAAAATAATAAATATTCAAATACAAATATAAGTTTAAAGCCAAAATCACTCATGCATTAATTTCACAGACATAAATACCTCCCAGAGACTGCTCATTACCTACCAGAGAAGGAGGACGGCGAATTATAAAAAAAAAATAATGATAAAAATAAAAACTCAGCAAGTAAAATCCCACAAGAAGGTCACTGCACCCTCGGCCTGCCGGGTCTGTCCAAGCCAAAAGCAAATCCCAGTCAGTGATGGAGACCAGCTCCAGTGTTATGTGTTCACTTCTGTCCAACAAGCAGATAGTGACAGCTGATTTTATTTTAGACCCCCCGCCCACATGCAAAGGATGGACCTGGGGTGTTTTTTTTAGAGAGTGAGGCCTCTGAGCTTCCTATGTCAAGTCCCCAAAAAATCCATATACTTCCTGTGACTCCCCTGCAGATGCTTGGGTACAAATAAATCAGGTCACCCTGGTTTCATCATCATCATCACTTTGTATTAGAGTGCACAGCATACTCCAGCAGCTGCTACCGCCTGTCATGATATGCAGAATTATGCACACACAAATCCACAACAAATACACGGAGGATCTCTTATGATTCACTGCTCCTGATAATCCCGCAGCGCAGCGCAAAGTGGATGTCAGGCAGGTGCAAATTCAAGTGACAGTTAAACGGTGGTGAAACGTGTTAGCCATGCGCTGTGCTTAGCGGTTGGTCTGAAATGGGGTCAGTGATGTAATGCTATTTGTTAAGGAGAGGAGGGGCAAGGAAGCCGTAAATACGACAAGAGACACCTCTCTGAGTGTGGAAGAGCCAGCCAGCTCATCTTGTTTGGCCAAGCTGCAGACGGTGGCGCCAGCCTGACTGGTACTCATAGATGGTGGGTCAGAGTTTGAGACCAGCACGACTCTCTTCATGCTCAGCATGTGTAACTCATACCTGCATTTCCAGCCAGCTGTTTTAAAGAGACACTCTTGCTCCCACCAAACCACACAAGAGATGCCCGCAAAAATCCCAAATATCTTTTTCTTTTCTTTTTTTTATGAATTTTTCAGTGCTGCTAATATGATAGTAAAGTTGAATCTACTCCCAGATGTTTACTGTCAGATCTTGAAAAGAGCAAGAAAGGGCTATGAGGGAATCTGAGAGATATTTCAAGGTCTCATGTTCTTTTCATGATGACCCTGATTTATTCAGCTTGAAGCCATTCCTCTGTGATCCAGGGTTAAGTCATGCAGTGAGAGCTAAAGGAAAACAAAGATATTAAACTCCACCTCTCTCACATACCCATACACACAAGAAGTACTTGACAGCATGGGCAAATAGAAGCGATTTTCACCAGAAACTATAGGATTTTACATATTAGCAGACACTAAGAAAAGAAATTAAAAAAGGAAGAAAAAATGTTAGAATCTTTAAACACTTTAGTGGCTGTAGAACAGCCCACATGTCTCCAGAATAAATAGATCAATGTAAATTTATAGAGTTTTATTTGCTGCAGTAAGTCCTCACTAACACATTGTATTTATATGGGCTGTAATTACTATGTGTATGTTTACAACGAGCCCAGGAGGAAATTCTGCAAACAAATGCTGAATTGCTGTGAGTTATACTGTTTGTTTCTGGATAGTGCTGGTGGTATCTACATATTTTTTCCATTAAAACAAATCATTCAGGTGGGATCATAGCCATTTTCAGATGTATATAACATGTAATGTACTATGCAGCTGAGTAATGTGGCAGACAAGACTACAAATTCCTGTGTTATTCAATATAGCACCAACAGATTAAATCTTAAATCTGATCCAGTCTAATCCAGTGTGCTGGGGTGCATAGCTAAAACAAGAAATGTGCAACTGTCCAACCAAGTATGTGGGCATCACTGACTATTAAAGTATGGCCAGTGCCAACTGTAAGTATACAGGTGTTAACATGGGAGTAACAGTAACAGCAGTAACATGGGATGTTGCACAGACTTGAGAAAAAAAGAATAATTTACATGCAACAAAGACAGACTAAGTAAGTAAACGCTCTGATCTTTCTGAAAGACTTACATCGACATGCCCTTAAGCAAGGCACTAAACCCCTGGCTGCTTCCTCTTGAGAAGTGGCACCTTGCCAACACAAGTGTTTGGTGGAGAGCTTTAAAGTGTGAATTTGTAAACCTCTCTGCTCTTGCAACTACTCACCCAGGCTGTTGCTGTAAATATCTTTGAGCTTTTTGTCACAGTGCCTGATTAAATAAGTGAGAAGCCCAGAGGAAAAGCCTCTGAGTTGTTTACATTACAAAATTTAATTAGATTTCTGAAACAAAGAAAATGTCACACTCACAAAGGCTGACAGACATTTCTGTCTGATATACTGTGCGACACCCATACTGAAATGCTTTTGGTTTCAGACGATCTGAAGACTATAAAGAAATAATGTCATAGCCAAGTGACAGCTTTGTTTATTTAACAATACAAGCACAAATATCTGCAATAAATGTGTCTAAATATAATGATAAATCCTCAATCAAAGCAGTTTCCTGTGTGATAAACAGTGTGAAAAATCTAAACAAATATAACAAACAGAAAGCACTTTCAGATTTTATTGCAATAATTGTATTGCAAATGTTCACCCTCTGCCACTCTATAGGTTGCATCAAGAAATGTGCAGAAACTAGCAATTCCTAATTAAGAGATCTGTCATCAGTATCATAAATTTGCAAATGTAGTAGTGAATTATGACATTTACTGGGAATTGCCTGGTTTATCAGTCTCTGCCATGAAGCTGCTTATAAATGTGTATTCATCTCATCTGTACCATATGGTTTCATCCATAACTTGGATCATTTGGATGGCACTCATTTCACTGTATTCTGTTAGAATATTGAAACCAGTGTTTTCATTTTGATCCTCTCTCCAGTAGAGTCTTGGTGTAGCTCACATCAGTGAGCACTGCATGCGGACCACAGGCTGGTAGCACCATGGGGTGCATGACAATGAGCCACATCTCTGTCAGATGCCATTAGAAGTGAGCCTATGAAAAGATTCGCACACTTACAAAGAAAAGCTTTTTATTTGGGGTCAGATTTCCTTTCTTTTCTTTAACTGGATTCCCATTTAGAGTGATGAATAGGAATGCCGCCAAAGCCACAAAATTAGGAATATTAACTACTGTAGCTATCTGGCTCAAAGTACACCAATTATAGCACTCAGTGTTTTGTGATTCCTTTTCATTTTTAAATTATTAGCTTTTTTTCTGTCACTTCAAGTGACGGGTTATAGGATGTTAAGTAGGAGCTGAGATGAGGGATGTAAGCAGAACATGCCTAAAAGATGATGTCAGGTGTGATAGGCCATATTTTAAGAAACCATCCGAGCTCTAAGATTCCTGTACACTGTGGTGTCATGTAGAGTAGCAGCAGCTTTGTGAACCTCCTCATAGTCGCTCTGTGTGTGGCTGTCTGAGCTATACACAGATAGTATCACTGTTTTGACCGCAGGCCACCTGGTAACACTGATGGGAGCCGTGCACTGGTCCAGCCTATCAGGAACATACCACTTAAAAATAAAATGGCTAGTTTACGGAGAGAGATTTATAAAAAGAAATGATGATGAGGAGGGATGGAAAAAGATCTTTATTATTCCAATCAGCAAATTATAATGTTCGAATTGCACTCTTTTTAATCAAGGGACCGAAAGAAAAGAGCAGGGCAGAGTAAAATAATGTAAACAATGTGTCTTTGATACACTTTGTTTATTGTTACTAACTCTATTACTGCAGATAGAGGCTGCCAAATATGAGTGCAAACTATTTGTTTCTTTTTTATCACAGAGCCTTTTATCTTTGACAACCAAGGTCTCTTATAGGCCACAAAACATTCCACAACTTAATTTATACCAGGCACACAGTACACCCACCAGCCAGCTTTTTTGTTCCTTTGGTTTGTCCTTAGAAAAACTATGAAACATATTGACAACCGAAAACAAAATTTAATGTAAGTTTTTAAAAGCTGACTTTTTCTCTATCTTCTTTCAGCGAGTTAGTCTGCAGCCATGGTTCTCCGAGACTACTTAGGCACCGTAGTGCTGATGCTAAATCATCAGTAACATGATCACAATAATGAAGATCACTGAGTTAAGTTGTTATGGTGTTTACAGTCTTGACTATATCTTAGTTGCAAATTTGAGTAAACTTCATAAACTGGTAGGAATGTCATTAGTTTTACAGGTATTCAGGTTAAGTTTTGAACAAACAGTGATAGAGCTATAATCTCCGGATACTTTATACCTTGCTAGTATCGGATCACATTCAGAATTCTTCATGGCATCGATTCAACAAGGTGCTGGAAACATACCTCAGATGTATATGTATTTTGGTCCATATTGACATGATAGCATCACACAGTTGCTGTAAATTTGTTGGCTGCACATCCATGAATCACCCATTCCACAACATCCCAAAGGGATGGACATGGTCAGTAACAATACTCAGGTAGGCTGTGGTGTTTAAAAAATGCTCAGTTGGTACTAAAGGGTCCAAAGTGTGACAAGAAAATATCCCCCAAACCATTACACCACCACCAGCCTGAACCATTGATACAAGGCAGGATGGATCCATTCTTTTATGTTGTTTATGCCAAATTCTGACCCTATCATCCAAATGTTGCAGCAGAAATCAAGACTTATCAGACCAGGCAACAGTTTTCTAATCTTCTGTTGTCTAATTTTGGTGATCCTGTGTGAATTGTAGCCTCAGTTTCCTGTTCTTAATTGACAGGAGCGACACCAGGTGTGGTATTCTGTTGCTGTCCGTCTGTTTCAAGGATGGACATGTGCATTCAGAGATGCTCTTCTGCATACCTTGGTTGTAATGAGTGGTCATTTCATTTACTGTTGCCTTTCTATCAGTTTAAAGCAATCTGACCATTCTCCTGAGTTCTCTGGCATCAAAAAGGCATTTTTGCCCAGAGAACTGCCACTCATTGGATATTGTCTCTTTTTTTTTTCCACCATTCTCTGTAAACCTGTACAGGAAAATCTCAGTAGATCAGCAATTTCAGCAGGTTGTTGTTGTCAGATGGGCTGGTCTGGCACCAACAACCATGACACATTCAGTGTCACTTAAATAACCTTTCTTCGCCATTCTGATGCTCAGTTTTAACTTCAGCAGGTAGTTTTGACCATGTCTACATGCCTAAATGTATTGAGTTGCTTCCATGTGATAGACTGATTAGATATTTGTGCTAACAAGCAGTTGAACACATGTACCTAATAAAGTGGCCAGTGAGTGTATATGAAAAGGGGATCACCAAAATTATTTCTGTCAAGACCACTATAGTCAAAAGAAGATTGTTATTTTCGTTAGCAGTAATTATATATTCAAGAGTCAAGCTCTTTATCGTCATTATGGAAGCATAATGAAATTACAGTTATATTGATCTCGCATGGTGTGCATCAGAGACTACCTTCAGAATTTGGGAGTGGAGATGATGGAATGGCCTGTCTGCAGTCCTGACCTCAACCCCATTGAACACTTGTGGGATCAGCTTGGGCGTGCTGTTTGTTCCAGAGTGAACAACACAACCACACTGGCTGACTTGCGACAAATGCTGGTTGAAAAATGTGATGCCATCCCACAATAGTGTGTTAACAAGCTGGTGACCAGCATGAGGAGGAGGTTCCAGGCTGTTGTGGCTGTGTATGGTTCTTCTACATGCTACTGAGGCCCCTGTTTGTTAAAGGAATAAATTGTTAAATTGCCAATATGTCTTGTTTCTTCAGACTTCAATCATCCAATCCAATAAACTACACCAAACAAGAGTCAACAAGCTGTTTGGCAGTGGCAGAGAAGATTTGGCAAGTTTTTCATGGGCACAACCCACATTTTCCTTACAAACGTGGCACCATTTAAGGGGAATAAACAGGCTTTCCGATAGTATAAGATTTGTTGCCAAGAAGCATTGTTACAACAAAGAAATAATTGACCAAATACAAATTTCCTTATTTTTTGTGCTAAGTTTATAAATGACATGACATTGATTAAGTCAAGCACAACATAAAAAGGAGAACCCAGACTAGAGGTAGGATGCAAAGCAGCTTGCAGATGCAGCTGCAAACCAGACAGATTAAAGCAGCTAATAGCATAAGTTATGTGAGTTATGCCAGTCTGTGTATGTATACCATACATTGTATACATTGTCTGTACCAGGCATTGTAATATATTCAGTGTTCAACAAGCAAAATGCTAAAGATTTTTAACTTGCTGTCACATTATAATAAAGGAAATCATCAAAATTGCACAACCACAAAACAGTTGCATTACTTAGCAATGTGTAATAAGTAAATGATCAAAACTCATTTTCTATCAGGTTATTTCTGATCAGCCTGCAGGGTGCTACTGTTGGTACCTTATTACTACTGCTATTATTATTATAGTGATGTGAACTTTTTTTTTTTTTACTGTGCTATGCTGCTACTGCAATAAAATGCCTGGATAAGCTAAAGATGCTTTTCAAGGGACACATTGATGACTGTATTGAGGAGTGATGCATGAATTGTTAATAAGAAGCAATGAATCAGAGGTTGAAGAGCTTTTTTTTTTTTAGGAAATTAGACAATTTGTAACTCTCAGACTTGCAGTTTTTTTTTAACAATCACAGAGATTTGCACACAGTACGTACAAGATATTGTTAGCCTTTAACACCTGTATTTTATAAAAGAAAAAATAAAATAAAACAGATGAAATACTCCATGGTAGGAGTCGATAATTACAATGGACACAATAATCTTTCATAGATAATAATATGCAAACTTCTGATCTTTATATATAGGCTCTTAAGGTGGGCAGCAGAATTACAGCGGTGAGGATAGGGTATAGCGCTTAACTGTTAATCGACACCACAGGGTTCAGAAATACCTCTCTTTTGGTTTTTAAACAATTTGCAAATTGAATAATACCCTGGAGTTGCTTCTCTTTTGGAAAATGGGGTAGAACAAGTCTAAAATCGAGTCATTGCCATCCTTCTGCTTTCAACCTGCAGCAAGGAACCTTCTCACACAAAACTCAACCCTCACATCAAAACACTTTAAGGGCTGAAGTCGAAATTTTGTAAGAGAGGAAATGCTAAACATTCATCACAGAGAGAAGAAACAGAAAGCAGAGATCCTTGTGAGGCTTCTTCCATCAGATCAAAATTAGTCTTTCCTAAATGTCTTAAAAATTTCTATGCTTACTTTCAAACTGACACTGTGATCTCATATCTCTCCAACTACCACTCAGATGAAATAATGCAAGTACTGTTGCTCAGGGCATAAATACAGATAATCTTTTCTACCTGTCATGCCAACATGCCTATTTTTTGACATTTTAGTGCTGCTCTGCACAGATTAGATGTTCATTGGACCTGAAGTAGTTTATAGTATTGGGCAGCCAAAGCTTCCAAGACTCTATGTTTGTCACTGATATATTTAGTTTGGTGTTGGGTCACTGGGTGCTGTAGAAAGGTGGTTTCCAACATGATCACTAAATACCACCAGCACACACATAGTCAAAAAACTCGGTGTGAAATATAACAAAAACTGAATGCAGTGAAGTGCCTAGGTATATTATTAACTTTCGCTGTAAGCACATTATCGCAGTAGTTTAATTGCAGGATTTAAATCAAATAATTTGATGTTGCATCATCCAAACTAGAAGCAGCTTAGTAATGTCAATAATGTCTTGCAGGGACTGTCAGTCCTTGCTTAACACTTAAAATAAAACACTTATTTACAGTCATCTGTTAGAGACAGAGTAGCTCTTAAATGTTATATGACACATTCAATAATTAGCTGAGAAAAAGGAAAATAAAATAGAGACAATTCTCAGAAATTGCAACAAGATGATACTTTCATATAAAAAATGTATATTTTTTTAAATCACTCAGTCCTGGGACCCCTTAGAATGATAAAAATTTCCAAGAGTTAGATATGAAAATTAATACTTCTCTTATGTTGTATTTTGAGCCTGGCGAACTGCAGAGTTCATGGTAATTTTCTGTTAATATGTCCCTTCCAGTTATCAATTTTTTTAATTATAAAAAAACAATGGTTATAGTGACTGTAACATTCAAAGTGAGCAATACAGGCAAACCCATGCTTTTATTTTTTCATACTGGTCAATTTTGACATTTCAGGCTTTTCGTTTGCTTTTGTGACTTGTTCCAGTGTTTATTTTACCACTTGTTATCCGGCTTTTGTATATCCCGAACTTTTTGACAGTCCAGTTTGGTTTGTCCACATCCCCCTTAGTCTGGTCTGATTTATAGAACATTTTATTCCTAAAAACAGCAACAAACAGATTGTTTTTTAGTGGCTGTTGATAGTGTTTTCTGATTTATGGATAAGTAAAAGATCCCCTCTGTGCTACCAAAATGAAGCCTGAATTTTGTACTCAGCGTTATCTAATATTCGGATTGATGCAAATTTCGATGTATAACAGCTAATTGGCATATTTAAACAAAACACTTTAGAAATAAATAAATAAATAAATTGAAATACAATCTCTTAAAATAAGTAATTATCTGAGGAAGTATGGGGATCTCAGTTAAAGATGTTACTGTATCCATCCTTAGTGTCTCTGCTTAAGGTCCAATCTGCCTTTCAAACAAAAGATTTAAATAAATGTTTTAAAATTATAGACTTAGAAACACTGTATTGTCAAAAGGTACATAATGCTTTAAGAGTTTGCAGATTTGGGCCTCCAGATTTACAGCTGTTATTGTTTTCTGTACATCACAGAAGCAGGCTGAGCTGTGAGAGTTTGTGCCTCATAAGACATTGAAGACAGAAGGATTTCTGTAAAAGCTCCAATCTCTCATTCCCAGATGTCCAAAGCTGGCCTTTAGGAAAAGCCTCATTGGAGGATATTGATGGGTGGAATAGAAGCAACTCATGTGTGAATCTCTTAGAGAGGAAAGCATGATTTATACTTCAGCTTTCTGTCCTCTTTCATGTACTCATCATTTCATGCACAATTGAAGCACATCTTTCTACCCCCAAATAAATGAATTTTCTCTAAAATTACTTACATTCAGGTTACTGAGCAGAAATATTACTTTCTAAAATACAGCGAATAGATACATTTAAACACTGCTCTGTATTTGGCTGTCTCTCAGTAATGAAGACCAACTTTAGGCAGCTGCTAATCAAACTGCATACAGCATATAGACTCTCCAAATGCTGTTAAGTTACTTTGTCCAAACATTCTTTCTTTCTCACATGTTGACACCAGGGGAGTTTGAACACTCATTAAAAAACAATGAAAATGTTGGGATGTCTGCAAAATAAACAGACACTTTACATAAGTCTGAGGTCTCTGATACACAGAGGCAAGTGTCTTCCCTCCAGCCAGATTTCAGAGCGCCAACCATTGAGAACAAAGAACAATGTTTCAAAGAACAATGTGTGTGTGTGTGTGTGTGTGTGTGTGTGTGTGTGTGTGTGTGTGTGTGTGTGTGTGTGTGTGTGTGTGTGTGTGTGTGTGTGTGTGTGTGTGTTTGTGTGTGTGTGTG
>VUQS01035001.1:7158-21271 GCA_015108495.1 Heterochromis multidens | reverse complement strand
GCCAGTGTTTTTCTCAGAGATTATGATCTGTTCTCACTGAGCTTTGACCTTTAACCTCTGTGGTCCTGGGCTTACTGGACTGTGTGCAGCCAAAGATCGGCCCAGTGGAGCTGCACCGCTGCATGGCTCTTTGTCATTGTCCCCTTGCAGTGAACAAACACCTGGATTTGCAGTCATTCTGGGCTTTAGTTTAGTTTAGAGACGTAAACATTTTAAGGTGGAGAGAATTAGCCGGCCTTTGTGTGTGATTAAAACTCTTCTCCTCTTTAAATGAAGACAGTAAAGTCTCCTGCGATCTGCTGCTGTAATGACAGTAATTAATGAAAATCGGCTGTTCTAATGAGACTTCCCTCGAGCCATCAGAGCATTTATGGCAGGAAATGGCGGATTCGTGCATTCTTTGTCTGACACATAAAGCAACATTCATTGCTGTGTAAAACTTGCTTTGGTCTTAGTGGGTGGAGGGGGAGCAGTTAATGAAGGTGCAGTTCTTCAGGCCAAAGCCACAGACGGGTCTGTTTTAATTACTGCTGCATTATGGGAACTGTAAAATGATGCGGGCACTAGTCAGTAACTGTATTTCAGCTTTTTAGCCAGAAATGAAGAAGTGCTGTTCTCTAACTTTTCTCTGTCTTTTGTACTTACAGGTGCGCACCACCTTTTCCCCACCTTTCACACGCCTATCCCGATTGACATGCGGCACCATGAGGGGCGGTACCATTATGAGCCACACCCACTCCATTCAATGCACGGGTAGGTATCCATATTTACAGTCAACACGGGGGGAGGAATTTAATGTTTAATTTAATATCTACCTACCCCAACACATACTCTGTGGCATTAATAGTCTTTGTAAGTGGATATCAGCGGAGCAGGTAAAATAGTGTGAAGTCATAATGTTTTGTTATAGCTGATGTCACTGTGCTTGTTCTATACTTTGGGAAACCCTGGTGACATTTTACGTTCTTTAACAGTGATAATGATAAAGTTATGCTGTGCAATAAAGCTAAATTCACAGGACTTTGATTTATGTTCTTGGAATACAAAAACTAGGAAAATATGAGACATCCACACCATCAAGGAGGGCTGAAAACAAGCAGACAACCAAAAGAAACTAAACCCCAGCTTGCTCATGAAGAGGCTCCAGTTTTAGCCTTTTATTTATCCACAAAAACTGTGACACTCTGAACACACCTGCTCTTCACTGGACAATCATGCACATATCAGTGGCATCTTAAATCGCACTAGTCATTGAGCTGTAATAAGGTGCAGCTAAATTAGCTCAATACATCATCACCTGTGGATGGGGTGCAAACATGGAAGACTCAAGTTTCTAACAGTGAACGAAACAAACTGCTGGTGTGATTTAGTTGGAGGACTTGGTCCAATGCAAAGATGTCTCAGTGTGACATTTCACTTGGTTTCTCACCATCACTCCATCCTCCTTGTCAGCACTCGAGCTTTGACAATACAAAATATACTGTATGTATTTCTGTATTCACTATCAAAGTAACATGTGAGACATCACAAACACTTTGAAACTAAATCCATGTACCACTGCAGACGTGGACAAGAGAAGAAAGAATCCATGTTGCTATAAGAGAGTACTATATTTACGTTTTGTGTAATTCAAGCATTAATTCACACACATCTTCAGACTTTGAGTTATTATTCGGTGCTGTGTCTCCCAGCTCATTGCAGGAGTACTTGAAGCACTGCAAGCATGGCTTTACTGAAGAAACTCTTTATGTAACACAGCATCGATTAATCAATATACTTTATTACCTCCACCAAGGAGGTTATGTTTTTGGTAGCCTTTGCGTGCCTGTCATTCTGTCTGTAAAGTTTTGAATAATTCTGATAAAACTTTGTAGGGGTGTAGAGTGGGGTCATGTTAACAGTCCATTAAAATTTGGCTTACATCCAGCAACACTTCATGGTTCAGGACTTGGAGAGCTCTCTGGTGCTGGAATCACCCAAATATGAGCTCTACCAAAAAACTGCTCAGAGCCTTGAAAAAACAGCAAAAGTTATTCACTTAAAGTGTTTCTGTGACATTGCCAAATCTTTTTGTATCCTTTAAATGAAAATAAGAGCACTGACTGGTTTGGATTAATAAGGTGGAAGTCCAGTTTCTTTGCTTGTTTTTACCACTTGTATTCTAACCTGACCTAAAAACAGATTCATTTGTTTTGTGACTTATGAATGTAGCATACCATAAAACTCTGGCCTTCTAACATTATCACGCCTTCGTATGCTTATCTAAAATATTCGAACCCAGGAATAAGATCAATAGAGGTTTTGTGAGAACTGTGCTGTTACATTTAAATTCAGCCAGATCAGGTGATACACGGCGCAGGCAGAGCTATTCATCACCAGCAAAGCGAGAGAAAGCGGGGGGGGGGAGAGTGTGGCTGTGCACCCGGTTTGCTGTGATTAATGTGATGTGACTCTGACAGACTGCTCCCACTAATTCATCAAGGCCTTGATCTAGCTGTCTTTGCCCCGGCCCGCACCAAATTCACCTAATTACCGCGTGTCGTCCCGGAGAAATGGAGCAGGCCGTCGGTACGGGGCACCCAGTGGCGGCACTTCGTCGGTCACGATGGTTGTTGAGTGTCAGGGTTGCACATCCTGTTTGAAGGATCCTTCATTACTGTTTGCATATGACATAATGAGGGCTGCAGGTCTTTCTATAACAGCTGTCATCATGCAGATCCAACAGTACAACTTCCAAGCTGTGATTCTCTACTTGTTTTCATCCAGGTATCGCAGGCCTGAGCACTTCTACACGTTAGCCAGAAAAGCTCTCAATGAGAGCACAAATCACTTGGACATGACATGTTCAAGCTGGTATCATGACCTATATGGGAATCATTTGCATGAGTCTCTTCAGAACAAAAGCCTGACATGTTTGTTTAGTTGGAGGACTTGTTGGTCCATAGAAATGCACGGTGAAGTGGCTAAATACTGCGCTTTAATGTGGTCAGATGTGCATTTGCAGTATTAATTGTTGGCCAATCTGTATGTGTGAAAAAAAGACGTTACAAATAAAAAACAGATGTGAAAGAGATGTCAGGGAATTTAGGTATAAAAGTGCGCTGATCACTGACGTTTAGTCCAGTATGCTGACAGTGGAGAGGTTAAAGATGCCGTTAGATAATTTTATTGAGTCCTTTCTTGTCCTCTTCTGTTATGAAACAGTATCTAGGCCAAGTATGAATCAACTTTCTATGAATTAACCAGGCTTTCAGTGTCATATGTATTTTTCAGCAAATTTCTAAAGTCTTGATCCAAGATTTAAAAGTAGCAACCATCAGACTGTGGTCTTCGTGCCATATCCGAACTGAAACACATTAGAAAGAGCTTCTGGTGGGCGGACAGTAGAACTTGGACTTAGATACAGTACTTATGTGCTGTTTGCTGCATATCTGCATCTTCTGTGCAAACCCACAAGCCAGGAGAGCCAGCCACCGTGCCAGTACGTTTGACTGAGTAATTAGCATCTGAAATCCAGCCTTCCGTTCCCAGAACCTCAATGACAACACCGTGGATGAGAAAAACAGATCCCCCGCTCATTCCACAGCCTGTATTTATGCTTTTTGGAAAGCAGTTGGGGGCAAATTGCAGCACTGAAAAGTTGAAATATGCCCAAGGTTTTTGTGTGGCAGAGCTGTGGCCTACACCGCCCCTGTACACAAACAGATGTGGCGCTGCTCACCAGGCAATCAGCCTGCTCACGGCCCGCAGCCCCGCAGCTCGGAATGTGTTGATTAAATACAGTTTACGCATGAGCCATTTGGGCTGGTGTTGTTTTTTCCCTTCATTGTTTTGGTTTGGTTAACATGGAGCAGGGCGGGGTAGAGTGGACGGGTGCAGGGTGGGGGCTGATTTTTGACGCTGACGATGGGTTTTTGGTGGTTTTGACAGACATGTTGGTATCTTGTGTTGTTTCTTGTTGGCTCCAGCACCTACTCATTGTCACGGCTCATGTTTGAATTCGGAGGCTCCCCTGAGTTGCCGCCAGGAATGTGCGGCTGAAAAGACAAGAGAGCCATCAATCAAAAGACCGGGATGCTGCAAATCAATAGGCTGAAATTTTCACGGTTTATCGCATGGTTTCAGTGTAATTCTCTTACACTCAGAAAAGACCAAATGGTATGTGACAGTAGCGGAGCCGAATAATGGATAATTACTCACTGTAAAATCCCATCTCATTTAAGTTTATTATCCCATCGTCTGACATAGTTCCATGAGGCCCCTCCTCTGTGTGCACAGTGCCTGATTCTCAGGGAGTACCGTATCACATCGAGTCCAAATCCTCAGCATCCTGATCAGGGCCCCAAAAACAACCAAGGCAGGATCTCACCACGTCCCCTGTGGGGCGGCGTGGTGATTTATCTTGATCACCTTGGCTGCCCAGAAGTATAGAAGGGAGTGTGGCGCATCATAATTCATCCCACCCCGAGCCAGTAGGGAAAATGCCAGAGAGGCAAATACTAACTTGTTGGACAGCTAGGAGGGCAGGGAGGCAGAAAGGGAGCTTACTCTGTGTGACCTCGCCTTGAAAAGAGAAATGGGCAGCATCTCCTGGTGACAAAAATGGATCATTTTCAAAGTCTTTATTTGCACAAAGACTTTGTAAGTAGCAGCAGACAGTGTAGATTAAGACATACGTTCTTTTTAGAGATGTATAAGTTTGGTTGAACGTCTCTTTTTGAGTTTTGGGTACTCTTGAAATTAACTGGGGCTTCTCTCAGATCCTAATTTTGTCAGTAAAGTCTAACAGCCCATTTTTTCTCTCTTCACTTAAAGCGAAAAGCAGAACATGTTTCACTTTTTACGTTTAAAAAATGTTGCATATTTGTGTAACTCTGAAACTAAAAAGGACCAAACCAAAAAAAAAAAACAAAAAAAAAAAAACACCTATCTTGTACTTGATTATTGAACTGCTCAAACACTTGTGTTTAACTTTTTGGTCACAGTATTTGAAACCCTTTTTGAGACATGCATATTGTTTCGGTCTGATATCGGATAGAAGCTGTTCTGTCCAGGATCCACTTTTCTTTACCTCACTACTAATCGTAGTGAAATCTGCCCCCACCAGCACTGTAATGTACATGCTTTGTGGTATGCACTTACTCATATGCTCAACAAGCTCTACCTTGTCCAAATCACTTTTTCTCACAGCAGCGTTTTAACAATGGAACAACAGAGAGCATGTAATCACACAGTACAGAACACAGAGACAAATAGCAATTACCTGCTTGAAAGCATGTCATCTACCGGCTCACACTGGCTTCCTATCCCTCTCTGTGTCTCTATTTCTCCTCAAGTATCATCATCACCAGGACAAACGACAAGACATCAGTATTAGCTCTGTTTTCCATTTCTTAGTCTATTTCCACAGGGTAGCCACCCATAGTGTTCAGGCATGATGGAAATCTCTTTAAGTGGCAGCTCCTGATTAAGACGCAGGGCTCCTCCAGAGCTCGGAGCCCCTCAGAGAGCTTCCTATTAAGCCTCTGTGATTGGAGCCTCGGGAAAACACAGACTTCAAGTAACATCTTGTCAGAAAAAGGGTGGACCGACAAGGCTTCAATAATGGTACCTGACAAGCAGGACTGTTATTTGCAGCCACCTGACAGGCAGGGGCAGTAAATTTCACCTTATTATCATGGCTTCATACACACACTCTGGCTGTTTGAGTGATTTACTGCAGCTAGAGTGGTGTGTGTTGGCACACGGGTTTGCTGTCATCCAAGAAAAAAATAACTTTGCTGATGGATAAAGGTTTAAAGTAGAATGTGGGAAAATAAGTGAGCATGAAGAGTTTGGCATTTTTATTATAACAGGAATTAAATATTTATTTTTAAATCAAGTTCGTACTTGAAACTCTGATTTTGCTCTCAGTGAGCATCAGTGAAAACACACTGAGGATGCAGTTAAAGGGAGCTCATTAGACCTTATCTCTGTAAACACACACCTGCATATGACTGTGTAGCATCAGTACTGCAAGCTTTCTGCTTTAAGTTTGTTCGAGTTTGCATGCTTTGGTTGTGTGTAAGTAGATAAAGAGAGCAAAACAAGGGCTTGAAACCATCAGCTATCATCTTCATGTAGTTTTGTTTTAATGTATTTGTATTCACAAACAATAACTGGCAGATATCTGCAGATTTTGGCCTGGATATCTGCTTTCTGCTGCAGCATGGTGGTTCAGTGGAGAAAAAGTGAAGTTAAAGTAATAAAAATAAAGCAGGTGGATTCAGTCAATCACCCAACTGCCCAATCCTAGAGTACAGGAAGCAACGTGGAAATACTACCAGTATTTATACTTTTGAAACATGCCATTTTTGTAAGAATACAAACTCTTTTATCCATTCATTTAGGTTCTTTATGAAACCTAAATGAAATCTGGTGTCGATTGTGATTCATTATGAAATCAGCATTGATCCACGATGGAGGTACAGATGCAACATGCTCAGCAGACTCCTGTGTTGCATGAGGCAGGTGTTTCTACTATTCTGTCCATTCAGGAAACATCTTATTGCCTTTTTATGTAGCTAAATGCTGGGAATCCCAGTTACTTGAAATGATGAGCTCTGAGTCAGCTCTGAGCCAACACCAGTGCCAGCTTACCCAGGTAGTCCTTCAGTGAAGCACCCAAGCACTAATCTGAGGCGGCAGTGCCAGCCTCTCTGTATGCTGCTTACAGGCAGACCGGGCAAAGCGTGTTTTTGTGTATGGAGCGTCTGTTTCTTCTCACTTCTCTCCTCCCGCCCAGAACAGAGGGCTCTTTATGGTTGTTTGTAGGGGACGGCAGAAAGTTGGCCATCATACAAGGCCGGCAGTCTGCAGGCGCTTACTGGAAATGGAGTGAGGGCCTGGGCAGGGCTGGGCCCGGGTGCAGGTTGGCGGCCGCACAGATACACTGAAAGAGAGACTGAGCAGGAAAACTCTGAAGGGAGGATGGGGTGAGGGGGACGTCTCAGCCTTGCCAGGTCCCTGGCCCACCTTTCATAGCCACAGAAAGTAGCTACAACCTGGAGCAGTCGCACTCATTTCATCAAATCATTTGACATTCCTGCCTGATTTTTCCTCAGATCCATCGCCACAAACTCTGGATATAAACTAGAGGTTATACCTCCATATTAAACAGTTTTGTGTAGATGAACCATTCCTCACACACACACACACACACACACACACGTTGTGTACCCAACCTGCAGCTGATGCTGCCAAAAATCAAAACCACACACATAAACACTGATTTGTTCACACAGCGGCCGTGGAGATGCTGAAGTGTCAGTTTGCTTGGCGTCACTCATAAAGAGAGCAGCCCTGTTGTTTTTATTACACTGCATTGTTCTAGTGAGTGCTGCTGACAGATGCATGTAACTGAAAATGAAAAGATTATGTGAATGAGTGAGCTAACTTGAGGCATTTAGTGTGTAATCTTTGACAGATTTCAACAAGACCAGCATAAAATCACTTCAATCACACACTTGAACATGTAAAGTAAGGCCTAATATGGGAGCAGAATGACCAAATGGGAACATTTCAGCCTTCAGTTTCAGCCAGGTCAATGGCAGCCCATCTGGGGTCAGTGTTCAGTTTAAGTCCACCCCTTTTTATACAATTTTTGCTTATTTGGACCACCCAAATGGAAAATCTTATATAACATTGTATAGTTTCTGAAAATTAGCTCATTTAGCATGTGGCTAAAACAAAACAAAACCCAACTCTAGCCCCAGATGGGTAGCTGAAGACCTGGTGGATGTTCAGAGGTTAATTTCTTGCTCAGACTCACTGTGCGAGGCCCTCCTCTACCCTGCTGACAGCTTTACTGAGTCATTAGTCTGGTCATTTCTAGGAAAGGGAGGACCCCTTTGCCTTCATAGCTGTCTTATGGTTATTACCCACATCTTCCGCCTCTTGCCTGTCTCTGTCCCCTCTGTAGTATGAATGACTGATGACTTATGGCTGCTACACTTCCACGTGATCACAGAAAATGACATTTTTCTAATGTCTTCTTGGACATTCATTAAAACAAGCAGGTACAGGGTCTTTGATTCCTGCGACATACTGGTGGACAGTTTATTAGTAATATAACCACCCTCTTTCATTCAGCATTTTAGTAATCATTGCTTTGGTTTAAGTGCGTTTCTGACTGGATGGATTTCTGCCAGGTGTTCGTACCACACACTCAGGGAAAACAAGCCACTTATGAGGCCTAAAGCAAACTCGGTCGACATAAGTACTAGTGCCCCTTCAAAGGGCTGTGCCATACTGCCAGCGGCTAGCAGACATTTTTATCTAGCTCAGGATTACAACACCTACTTGTCTGTGTTCTTGCAAGCACAGCTGCCAATTACCTGCCACAGGTGACAAATTTACTGTATAGCCTGGTTTGACCGGCAGACTGACGGAGAACTTCAGACGAACTTCGAGGCAAACGTGGCTACAGGCAACCACTTAAGGTTTTAAGCATCTGCTTGTGTCCTCTTATCACACTCCATGTGATGCCTGATGTGAGAGACCCTGCAGTTTTGCCCACCCAAACAGACAGAACACACTTCTTCGTAGCCTCGCAGTTGAAGCCCTCGGTCTCGACTTGTCTGTAGCTTTAGGGCTTAATAAGAGAAGGTGAACAAAAGGGGATTATTATGTATTAGCTGTGCAACTGGGGAGGGGAAAGGGTGTAAGGGGATTTGGACTAAAGACACAGAAGTTAAGGCATGTCTATGAACATACCATTGAAGATCACTCACAATGATAATAACAATGCTAACATTCAAATTAACACACTCCATTTTCACTCCCTCGATCTCTCACAGTCTGTCTCAGCCTTCCTTTAATCCACCCTGCCTCCACCTCTATTTATATCTGTCCAATTTTTACTTCCTCCCCACAGACCTCCTGGACTGACGGGCAGTCCAGTCATCTCAGATATTTCTCTGATTCGCCTATCACCCCATGCGGCAGCTGGGACGGGCGAGTCTCCATTCAGCCCTCCACATCCTTATGTGAGCCCTCACATGGAGCACTACCTACGCTCAGTACACGGCAGTCCCACCCTCTCCATGATCTCAGCGGCCCGAGGACTGAGCCCTGCTGACGGTAAGATTTTCCCCACTCGCTGGATCTGGTGCACCACCACAAAAATGTCAGTGAGTGATGGAGCTTAAACCATGTTGGTAATTTTAAATTAAACTTATGCATAAAAGGTTTTTAAAACACAAATGCACTCCCTAATACAAAGTCTGTGATGTTCTTTAGAACTTGAAGAATATGTGTGAGTAATCATCTACAAGATTCACAGTGAGCAATCTTGTCTCCTGTCTCCTTCACACTCCAACCAGGCTTCCATAACCAGAGTACTTCTAGGAGGGAGAATTCTGCTGTTCTGATTCATTGTTCAGAGTTTGGGTGAAAATGGCTCAGGTTTCACCGATTGTCCATCTTACATTTGAGGTGCAATCCACAAACATCACCACATGGCGATAACTTTGGGATTTGGCCAAAAAAATGTAACTAAGAGTTTGTTTTCGCTCCTTCAGAATAAACTCGTATGACGTGTTGCCTCACCGAGTCAGAAATCTAAAGCACTTATAGCCGTTTCGATCCATCAGGGTCATCATAATTCAATGTTTCCTACAGAACTAGACTGCAAGCATGTGCGCATGCAAGAATATGTGGACACAAAAGGAGGCACATCCACACTTTCTCAAATGAATTAATAAATAGTACCATATAGACTTTGTAACAGTAAATAAAAGGTACAGTAATTCTCCAATAACTTCATTTTCTCATGGATGAACTCCAGCACTGCATCTGGTTGACCTTGGCCTACTCTGGGACGAGAGACTCCAGGCAGGGTCTTCCATGTAAATTCAGCCTCAGAGTGCAAGTTGTAGTTATGACGTAACATAAGTCAAAACATATAACATTTTTGCTGTAGAGTATATAAATAATCAGTAATATCTACACATTTCTGACATTTATCTTTAAAAACTCAAGTAAAATAAGAAGAAACTAGCTTCTGTAGAGTACAGTCACCACCATGCATCTGCAATATTTCAGCACTCAGCCTTGTTTGGTGTATGTTAAGACCACAGACTGAAGAATAAACTGGTAACTCAACCTTAAGGAGGTGGGACGAGGGTTGAGCGGGTTTAGAATTTATGTATCCTGTGCACTATAAACCAAGTGTGTCTGCTCGGCTGCAGTTTACACAGCTGATTATTTCACCAGCAGTGATAATTAGTCTTACACCTTATGCACTCCCCTACATCAGTCCTGGCACACACCTTTCAGGCATGCTCTGGTGTTTTTGCATGTGTGTGCATGCTGGTGATTTGTAGTTGTATTGGGCACATGCTTTGCGGGGCCTGCTCATTTGTATGTGTGTTTGGAAAGGTGGAACCATGGAAAATTAGTACAGACACAATCGCTCGGTGTGCCTGAACTATTGAGTTCACATGATTACAGAGCCGTCCTCGACAGCAGATCGGAGAGGAGAGGAGCCACAGGCCTGCACCCAGTTCCAATAAATCACTGAGCACACGCTGCTGGCAAAGCAGAGCCTCCCCACCTTTCAGGAGAAGCAATGCGGAAGAGATGCTGTCACTGATAAACAGGCAGGGAAGTATGGCACCAAATGGAGGGCACTCTGCAGCTTAGCAGAACATAAATAAAGCCTGTGGAAGCATGGAGCTCAGTGAAGCATGTGTAAACTCCTGATCCAGATACCTGGGTGTAAGGCATGTGTTAAAGGCTGATTGTAAAACTGCTTTAGGTGTGATACAAAGCCTGTACTCATAATGCCAAACACAAATGTGATTACTGTCAGGTAGTTGCATTGAAATGTGTATCTGACATTTCTACAGTATGTGTGGAGAGGTAAAGGGAAGCAGTATGCTGTATGTCCTAACATCTCACTACATGTGAAATGGCCGCAGCCATGTTAGCAGTGTTGCTCTAGTGCTGGTTGGTCTCCAGAGGATAAAGCCAGCTGATTGTGGATGTCCATGGATGTTCGTTTAGCACTGCACTGTTAGCTTTTTGCTTTTCACCAGAATATTTCTGTTTAAAAGTGATCAGGATAAATAATAATTAGAAAAAACAATGACTGGATTTTTTATTAATTAATGAAAAATGAAATCCACCTTTTAGTCCCCCTGAATACACTGCTGTACCACAGCATTAGTGTTACCTGTTTATCCTTTTGAGGTCTGTGGGATCAGACACTGATCTTTAACCTGAGAGTTTCAAAGCATCCCAGAAGCACCTCTGTACTGCACTAAAATAAGAAGCTGCACAGAGCAGAAGACGGGGGCAGGAAGTCAGACACACAAATGGCATAGACCATTCTTCTAGTTTTCAAAATAAAAGGCTCTCCACACTTAACACTTAACTTCTGCTCACAGTGTGATCTGTAGCCATCAGAGATGTGCGACGTGGAAGACGGGAAAAATTTGGACAAAGTTCCCACCTGGTTCTCCTAACACTGCCCAGCGTTCAGAGTTTTTGATTAGAATTTATTTAACTTTAAATTCTTGTTTTCTGTTCACTTTAGTTTCAGTTTAGTTTATAATAGTTTCAGTGGTAGTTTTACTTTTTCTGTATTATTAAGGGTGGTATTTGAAAGAGGCAAGATTTCAGAAGTTCACAGCAGCACAATAACAAACAGGTGACTCACAGTCATGCAGACAGTCTCAGTAAAATCCTCACACTGATCTGTTGACCAAGATTAAAACTAAAGACATTTTCTCTATATTTTTATTTTGTTGGTTTTCTGAGTACACAATATCATTCCAGTTAACTGTTTTCTATTTTTTCCACTTAACTAAAATGTCTTTGAACAGTGAGTTTTATTTTTTCATTTATCTTTAGTTCATTAGAATAACCTTGAATCTAGCATGCGTCTGTACTGTGAGGAAAGCTGGAGGACGCTCTGAGCTGCACGAGGAGAACGAAGCTGTGTTTGGAAAAGATTTCAACTTTTGACCAGCAAAACTTTGTGTGCTTTCTCTGGGGCCGCTGAGTGTAGCTGCTACCTCTCATCCCTCTGTGTTCATAAGTGAGGTCACACACAAACACAAAATGCTTCTCTGCGGCGGTGGTAACGTGATCTGGCAGCCGTGGAGAAACCAGGAGTATGCCTGCTGCAGCACAAACACGCTGCCTGTGCACTGTTACCACAGCTATGGCCTAATGGGTTCTGATGGATCCACAGTTTTGCTCTATGCGTCTGTGTGTGGAGAGGGTACGAGGAGGCTATGGTTCCCCAACCCCAGCTTTCCCCATATTTCCACCAGTGTGCGTATTAATCCGTCCACACCCACTGAGGGGGGGGCAGGGGCGCAGGAAAAGGGAGCAGGATTAGATGCAGGAAAGAGTAAAACCAATCCATCGCTCACACTCATAGTTTCTGACATTTTTAAACGTGGCTTTACTGGGTGCAGGTGTTAACACTTTTTACGTCAATATTACTTTTGCTCATGCAGCGTTTAAGGTTTCCATAGCATGGTGAGGGTGTGTGAGCACCTGCACTCTGTGTATGACTTCAGCCTGTCAGACACAAGAGGTGCAGGAATGTGGTCCCCCTCCCCTTTACCCTGCTCTCTTTCTTCTTCTGCTTCATTTTAGTCCCCAGAGATTCTTCCCCAAACCCTGCAAGCCTCAAAGACATCAGACTTCTTTCATCAAAAAAAGGAAAGCGCCATGCCCCGGGGCAAACACGCAGGGACGAATCTTCAGTCTGTAAAGCAGGGCACTCGATTCCTCTGCTGAGTCCTTTCTGTTCTCCCCTTTGTCATTCTGTTGAGGGATATGTCAAACGCTGTCTGTGAACATATCACTTCATTACAGGAAATGCATTTTGCTCAGCCCCTCTGGCTTGTCAGAATTACTTTAGCGTCACTTCACAGGGTTACGACAACCTCTGAGCTGAGGGATGAGCAGGAATTCTAACAATTTCTCTTTCTGGTTGCGAGTATTTGCTTTGATCATCATTTCCAGAAAAAGAAGCTGACCTATTCTCTTTTGTCTCTCTTCTCTGCCGCAGTAACCCACGAACACTTGAAAGACCGCGCCCTATTCAGTCTCCCGCCTCCACCGCCAGGAGCCAACCCCACAGAGTATTACCTGATGGCCAGCACCAGCCAGAGAAGCCCCTACGGTGACCTGCTGATGCAGAGCGGTGCGGCGGCAGCGGCGGCTGCAGCGGCCGCAGCTCACCTTCCAGATTACATCAGCCCTGTGGACGGTGAGGAGGAGAATGCTGACCATGCTGCCAAAATTACAACTTTTACTTTACTTGTATGCATTGTGCATGTATGCATTTATAGTTTAGCTGAAAAAGCACACTTTGAGTTTAAGACAGCATCATGGTTAAGAGGCTGAATAGCATGTTTAAAAGTTCCATAGTGAAAAAAAGTACTGCAGGTAAAGGCGGGATGTCTGAAGGTAACAAATCTAAAGTCCAAAATGGGGTAACAGAACCCAGCAGAGAACAAAGGCGACGAGAATAAAAAATAAAAAAATTAATTAATTAATTAATTAATTAAAAAACTTAAAAAAGAAATAAACAAGTAAAGTAAAGACACAGGAAGCCACATCAGGAAATAATATTCAAAATAAAACAGGAAGAAAACTGAAAAGAGGAGCAAAGAACAACCTACACAGACAAACAGGGAGACGCAGGGAGGGGGAAACACAGTCTCAGTCTCAGAGTCTGTTGGCACCGGGTTCTGCTTTAGGGTTATTTTCCAGCATGCAGGGCAGTCTTAAATGGACATGATGAGGCTATGAAAGGATGCATGCAAGAATGGATATAACTGTAACACAGGAAATGTTGGAGAAGCTTGTTGTAGATGATACTAGACTTGCATACAGGTGTATTTTGAACCAAACCAGGGTCTCCAACTAAGTAATTTTAGTGCCTAAACTTCTTAATTTAGTGCATCAACCTGTCCAGACAGCAACAGAACAAACAAAACAAAAGTAAGTCCATTCAGGATTGGACCTTTGGTGGTCTGGGTGATCCTCACATTGGAAATGATTCTTAAAGGAGTTTTCCCTTAGTCGGAAAATGACACCATTTTCCTTA
>VUQS01034999.1:0-12457 GCA_015108495.1 Heterochromis multidens | reverse complement strand
CCTCAACACAGATCATTAGCATACGTTAAGTGTCAGATTTGAACGGAGCTGTCAGCCGTCAGCCTGTCACCATTTAAACCTCAATCTTTTCAAATTTAACAACAAAACTACTCATTATAACCACCCGGTTTACACATTTATATATATTTACAACAAATATACCGGCTCAGCGAGCTGCCTGCTTCCACACACGAAGGCCTGTACCGTTAACAACAGCTACATGCTAATGTTAGCTTAGCCTAGCGGGCTAAAAGCGGAGTCACCTTGGACACAATCGGAAACTTCCTCAGCTACTGTCATCACGAATGCCCGCTACTGTTGGCCGTTTATGACAATAATTAATTTCACAATAGATCTCATTTGCTTTGGAGTCATAAATACTTAAATGTGTGCGCAGTGCTGAATAAAGGAGTCTGTCTGCAGTGGAATTTAAAAAAAAACACACCTAGCTTACCAGCTAGCTGCCGTTAGCTATTTGGGTTAGCATCAAGGCTGTTAGCAGCTAGTAGCTTAGCTGAAGTGTGATGGCCACCTGTCATTAGTTCGGTTATAAGCGGTGTTAATAAGGTGTTATTCACCTGGACTCTGCCGCCGCCCTGCCCGGGGTTCCCCGGGCTCATGGTCGGGTGATTTCTCTGTTGTCCTCCCCATCCGTGAGCTCCGGAGCCATACTGGGAGCCCATGTCTTTAGCCAGCCCCATGCTCGACTGCTGCTGTGCGGGATTATTATAATCTGGATATCCACCTCCATAACCCCTCATCATCGGGCTCGGAGACGTTAATAACTGGTTCAAAGTCGGCGTAGATCCCGACGGGTGCTGCTGTTGCGGCTGCGGCTGCGGCTGCTGCTGACCCTGCCCGGGGAACCGTTGAAACCCGCCGCCGCCTCCTCCGCCTCCAGCCGGGGAGCTGCTAGCAGCCATCGCCGCCTTGCTGTGGTTAGCAGCGGCCGAGCCGCCGGGGCCCAGCAGGTTGTTCCCCTGGCGTGACGGGCTCATCATGCCGCCGTATCCACTGTTCCCGTACCCGGGCCGGTAGTTCGGGTAGTGGTTGTACGGGCTGTTGTTGCTGTAGCCTTCGTGGGAGTTGTGGATCTGATCCATGGTGCTGAGTACGGAGCGCGCCGCTCTTACCCCAGTCCCTGGGCTTTGTTGTCCGCCATGTTGATCAAAGCTAGGCCCTCCTCTTCCATTCCCATAATAATGATTAAACTCGGAGCTGTTCCCAGTCGGAGGAGGGTTGTTGTCGGTGTTGCTGGTGGCTGATCCCAGGCTGGCATCCATCCGCTCCTCCTCCTCCTCCTCCTCCTCCTCCTTGCTTTGATTCAGCTCCTGTGCTCGGCTGCTCCCCTCCTGCAGGATGTTTGCTCTGCCTCCATGGTACTGGATGCTGCTGCTGCTGCTGATGTTGTTGTTGTTGTTTGTGTTGTTGTGGGTTTGCAGTTGGAAGTGGAGCTGCTGGACAAACTGGCTGAACGACGGAGGTGTGTGGTGGGATGATGAGGATGATGATGACGATGATGAAGATGAAGGAGGAGGAGGAGGAGGAGGTCCAGCACCACCAGTGGCAGCACCAGCTCCACCACAGATGCCGAGCTTTTTCCCGGATGCCCACTGAGCGTCCCCGTCTTCCTGTCTGTCACAGCAAAGGTGCAGCCCGGCCTTTCATCCCTCCTCTCTTCGCTTGGTTTACCTCGTCCACCGGCCTCATTTCCTCCTCCAGGTTCTCCATCTACATTACTCAATCCAGTCCTCCCCAGTTTGAAGCTCCCTTGAGAACAACTTCTCCTCACTTTAAGGGGCTAGTGCCACCTGTAAGTCCAGAGTCAGGTGTGCACGGCTGGGCAGGTGACCCAGGTGGAGAGGGGGCAGTTAGTGGTAGAAATTTCACATAATAAAAAGCCAAATCAAAGACTTTGAAGGATGGAGTTTGGCTCCTTGTAGAGGTGTCACACCTCTCATGACCATTCTAATAACCCCGGTCAGGTATGCCTGCTACACTGATGGGTCTTTTTACCTCAGCATTTTTCATTTTAACCCCTGAAATATAAATCGTGTTCACAGCTCCACTGAAGCTTTTGTGGATAACTTAATTACCCCTGGCTCAGTCAGCAGCTGCACAGTGTTTCCTCCTCTCCTGTGCAAGAAAAAGGAGGTGGAGGTCTGATATTAGGACATTTTTTTCCTTAAAATAAGTCTGAAAACCAAATGAGTTGCGAGACATTTTTTAAAGTTTGTCTTATTATGAGTTTTCTGACTAATCGTATGATAGTGCTCCTCATCCTTCTTGTTTCCAGCCACAGGAACAGAGCTGAGATGTACTTGAGCCCTTAAGATGATCCAGATCCACATTTGCACCATAAACCAATGCAGTAAAAGTACAAACAGGTGCACAGAAACTCACCCGAATTCCCCAAAGCTCAAATGAAGCCTTAAGTTTAGTATCAATTATATAAAAATAAATTTTTAAAAATCCCCAAATAACCACGAACCCATTAATCTGCAGATTCATCTATGAAGCTGACAGATTCGTGTGTCATCAGTTATCCAACTAACAAGCCAGATCCCCAAAAATCTGCTGAAAAATAAACTGATTAGTTTGCTGTTGCTTTAGTTGATTAAGTGATGATTATTTCTTCTCATATTAGTACAACCCATCCTTTTACAAACACACCACCTCTACCCTCCGCATGCTACCCACGTATTATAACAGGTGTTTCAACGAGTTATTAGATCAAAGTGTTATTACATCATGGAGTTAAGTAATCTGAACTTGATAAATATTATTGTATACATGCAGAAACAGCCTGAAACTGTTTGTTAAAATTCGATCTGCAGCTATCATTTGCACAAAATGTTTGATCATTAGTCAGAGCAGAGCTTCCTGTGGTGTCCAGATGTGCTGTGGGAGTTCATGACAATCGTACATCATAACCGCTATAAACAACTGCACAAACGTAATGAATGAATTTTTTATTTATATATGCATCATCCCAGCACCTAAAGATAAGAGAAAAGTAAGTTATCTGTCAGGAGAAGCTGGATAACACAAACTGAACATCCCGTCTGAGAGAAGCTTACTTGGATCTGAACCAGAGGCAGAAAGAAGGTTTGTTGAGTTGTGTTTGATAAGCTGATGGAGACGAAGTCTGCTGCTGGTGGAGCGATGAAACTCCCGGTGTCACAGCAGGCCGTCAGTAACAGAATCAAAATATCTGCAGCTTTACAGGCCTGAATAGTTCCTTTAAACATCATCTCATCTTTTCACATACGATGAAGAAAATGAGTCAAATTTCTCAGTTTATAAGCTGGAACTAAATATTTAAGGTCCTCTTTACTGGACATTAATTATGAACAAGTCAGCAGAATACCAACATGTGACAATTTAAAGGAAAAACCAGACCCTTTGACCCCTCACAGCAGTGGGTCACAAACTTTTTCTGGTATGCCTGACTCCAGAAATCTAAACCTATTCACAACTTACAATATAAAATAAATAAGTTTAATCTGAGTGAACTAAAGGTCAACATGATGGAGTCTATAAACTCTAGTTTATTTATTTTCCCTACACATATCAGATTTATTCAAGTTTCTTCCATATTTTTACCCTGGTCATCCACCTGCTGTAGCTCTATGTCCCATCAGTGAGACCTGGTCCACAGTTTGAGAACCAAGGTAAGGTGAAGGGATCTGGAGGCTCTGTGATGCTGAGGGGGCATTTTAGAGCGAAGGGTCGCTGCAGGTCATGTTTTCCCCAGATCAGAGCCGGGCTGTTCATCTATGAGGCCTCACTGAAGGTTTGAGGAAATTGAGGCTGATGGAAATCAGATTCTGTGGCCTTCACAATCACTAGATCTCACTCAGTTTGAACACCTATGGGAGATTTTAGAGAACAACTTCAAAATCATCATCAAGACACCAAATGAAAGGATAAGTTTTAAAGGACGGTGTTGATCCTTCCGGTAAAGATCAGAGAGTCAGTGCTGAGTGGTGGCTCAGCATCTTATTAGGATACTTTATGTAGGGTTTTCCTTTCATTTCAGTCTTTTCATCTTTATTAGAATAATGTGAATGAGCCAAATATATATTAAAAACAACTGACACACAATCAAAGTCTTTTTTCAAAGGGACTGAGAGAAGAAGCACATACAGGGACTTTTCCCTGCCAAAACTAAAATAAAAATATTCTCACAGGACCACATTATGCTCAGCATCATGTTCTCTCCATGTTCTCCTTAAATTCCACTGCCTGATAAACAGAGGTGGGAAGTAATGAAGTACAAATACTTTGTTACTGTACTTAAGTAGAATTTTCAGGTATCTGTACTTTACTTGAGTATTTATTTTTCTGACAACTTTTTACTTTTACTCCCTACATTTTAACACAAATATCTGTACTTTCTACTCCTTACATTTTCAAAACAGGCTCATTACTTTTGGTTTAACACATTTGAGAGGAGTTATTATTTCACGTCACTGCGTGCCTTCAAACATCAAACCGATTTGAACCTAAACAGTAACACATGATCTATCGGTGTATCCATCACCAGGCTTTTCACATACAGAGAGATGAAAGAGGCAAAACCATATAATTTATACATCATTTATAGCACTATAGTCAGGGGTTAAAGTGTGTTAAAGTGTTTTTTGGCACAACACCGGAACGAGTGCAGATATAAGTTGTGGTCGCAGTACTTGTACTTCAGCATCTAGCTAGCCCTACAGAAGAAGAGCGAGCGTAAAGGGAGTAACGTTTTTTTAAGTGTCAGGTAATTTCAAATGCAATGTTTCTATCAGCTCAACAAATATCAGCAAACACACAAAAAGTTTGTGTGCGGTTCATCCACTTGGAGATGATTTTTCTCCAGGCATCAACCTTCATGGCCAAAAGCTGCAGTTCCTCTAACGTCCACCAGAGGCGTCACCAGTGAATAAGTCCCCATAGACTCCCATGTTAAAATGTCCAAATTTACAGCAGAAATAAACATGTTTACAGCCTGATACAAAATACTGTTGTGGTCTCTGTAGCTAATTTCCACCTTCATAATAACTGTACGGGGGGAGAATGTTTTTATATCTCACCTGTTTAAATTTTATAAAGGCTTAATCTTTGCATTATTAGGGGCGTGGCCTCTTTGACTGACAGGTGGATGGCAACATAGGCGGCTGTAGCTGCTAGCTGTCTGCTAGGCTTCACCCCAGCTAACTGGAGTCGCTGAACTGGACCTCTGGACCGTGTTTGTATTATTGGACCTTTTGGAGCATTTTTGATGTAATTATCTGAAGTCTGTGCCTTAGAAAAGAGAAAAAGATTTTCTGAACTTCTGAAAGGATCCACATTAAGGTTTTTTATTCACAACTGCTGCTCTGCTCTGAATAAAACATCTGCAGCATGTAAAGGACAGTGAGGGGAGTCAGTGTGATAGATCAGGCAAAATTCAGCAGTCATGATGCGTAAACTCAGGTTGTATTACAGCAGAATCAGAGGAAGGTCCTGACCACACATAAGCTCAGCATGCAGAGCTGTGAGCATGAAGAGGACCCAGCAGGGACCTCCCACCACAGCACTGGAAGCAACCCAGTCAAGTAAAGCAGGGAAATTGGGTCAGGAAGCAGCAGCAGCTCTCAGAAACCCTGTGATGGAAACCCAGCGCTCTGCTCTGCTTCTGGAAACACAACAGACAGCAAACAGATGCTGACAGACACTCAGAATCAGGCTCACAGCAGCCCTAAAACACAATCCTCAATACAACCCTCTGATCCACAGGTAGAATGTAGAATGAGATGTTTTGCCATAGTTTTGTTTTTTCATTTAAGGGTAACACTAATTTTCAGTGAGCTGAGGTAATTTTGCCAACTGTTGGAAACATGGACGGTACAGCAACATCACCCATCGGTTCATGGACTGCTGTTCTGAAACCTCGAGTCTGGTATCTTGGGAATCTTGGCTGTGGCCTTCTTCATTTCTTTGAAAGAGAGAGCAGAGCTGGCTAGCTAGATTTGTTAGTAAGGTGCATGTGTAAGTGGCACCACAGCTACTCCTTATTAATCCTACTCTACAGAAAGTGGATGCAGTTCACTCTGGGGTGCACCCAAGGGCACGCAAGAAGGCAAAAATTATGACTTCCACCTGCTTCCAGACAAAAAGTTCAATTCAATTCAATTCAATTTTATTTATATAGCGCCAAATCACAACAAAAGTCGCCTCAAGTCTACATTTTATTTTAGTTCTCACAAATCCAGCATTGGTAACGTGTCTGAACTGAAATAAAACCACACTTATGTCCTTTAGTTTTTCTCACAGTGAAGCTGATTTTGCCCTTAAAGCACTAGCATTCTGCTAATGCATGCTGATTGGTCGGTTAATGATTTTGGACAGAGCGTCCTCCCTCAATGGCGCCCATTTCCAGCAGAAGAAGCAGCTGGTTCTGGTGGTTGAAGGTGATGCTGTCAGGAGAATGCTGCTACCAGTTCTCTGCTCACCTTCATATTTAACATGAACAGATCGCTTTATGATCTGTTCATGTTAAATATGCATTATAGAAATAATAATAATAATGTTATTTTAGGACTCCTAAATTTAATTATTTTTGTAAAAAATCAAAGTCAATAGGGCCAGTTTTATCTTTGAAGCTCAAGTTTTATAATGTAGACCTACATCTTTTTCCTGAAGACACCAGACAGTCTTTAGGTTTGCTCCTGTGTTTGACGTTAATGCTCTTCCTGTCCAAAAAAGGGGGTAAAACACATTTCTTTCTTTCTTTGAGATTCAGAACTGCTTTAATGATTTCTGAAGGCTCAGGCTTTAACATATTTGTCTGTTCTTCTCCTTAGAGTCTGGAGCTGGTTCTGGTCCATCCTGGATGGATCTTTTTGATGAAATCTTGACAGGAAGAAGATTCAACCAGCAGCACAAAGAGGAAGGAACAGAAAGTAACAGCATGCTGCCCTCTGCTGGAGCTCTTTAACAACACACCCGGCTCCCCTGTCCTCAAACAAAACCACAAACAGACCAAACTCAGGACTATTCATATTTTTCTTGAAACACTGATAAATTTCACCTGCCTACATTTTTTTGATAGCAGAAGTCAGGGAGTTTATGTGAAGCTGGACAACATCCAATTTGTTGCAGAGAAAATCTTTCTGACAGTTTTTAAATGCTTTCCTCGAGGATTCTCCCATTTTTCAGACCCAGCCTGTGAAGATGAGCACCAAATTAGAGGAACTGTGGTACTGCGTGAGGAAGTCCGTAGTGGCAGAGAAATATGTGAGGGTGGTGCAGGACATGAATGAGGACAGCGAGCCAGTGGTGAGGAGTGCAGTAGGAGTGACAGATGGGCTCAAGGTGGGGGTGGGATTACCCCCACCTTGAAACCTTCCTGTTTGCGATGGTGATGGACAGACTGACAGATGAGGTCAGGCAGGAGTCTTTGTAGACTGTGATGTTTGCAGACATCATTGTGATCTGTAGTGAGAGTAGGGAGCAGGTGGAAGAGAACCTGGAGAGGTGGAGGTATGCTCTGGAGAGAAGAGGAATAAAGGTCAGTGAGATCAAGACAGAATACGTGTATGTGAATGAGAGGGAGACGGGTGGAAAGGTGAATGTGCAAGGAGTAGAGGCAGTGAAGGCAGATGAGTTTAAATACATGGGGTCAACCATCCAAAGCAATGGACAGTGCTCAAGAGAAGTGAAGAAGAGAGTGAAGGAAGGGTGGAGACGAGTGTCAAGAGTGATGTGTGACAGAAGGATAGCAGAGAGAATGAAAGAGTAGTGAGACCTGAGATGATGTATGGTTTGGAGAGGGTGGCACTAACAAAAAGCTGTGGTGACTCCTAAAGGGAGCAGCTGAAAGAAGAATTATAAATAATGACAACAAAGAGCTACATCACATGGAATAACTTCACATAAAAGTAAGTCCATGAAAATGTGTTGTAAGAAGTAATCTGATGGAGGTTAAAGGTGACTCTGTGTTTTTGCCTTAGGGCCCCTCAGAGAAAAGGTTCACAATCACTTTAAGATTTAAATTTCAACTTTAAAAGCCCCCACCAGAGGATCTGAGGAACTGCTGTGTAGCTCCAGACCCAGACAAGCTTTAAAAGTGATCAGTAAAACCTTAAAGTTAATTCTAACACATATGTAAACAGGTTTCTCTTTTAACAGGAAAGTAAAAGCAGCTTTAGTTGTCTAAATGTAACCTCCCGTGTAACCACAGGTTGCACAGGGTGTGTACTCTTGCACAGTTTCCTGTGTGTTCTTGATTTCGTTTTTCTAATTTGGTAACAGTCTCAGTGTTCAGTTCAGCAAACACAGAGTCTGAAAAACAGCTCAGCAGATACAGCTTTATGTCAGCAGCTTTCATACCTGAATAACAGACGTGGTGGTTGATTTCAGAAGTTTCAGCAGATAGACTGATCGATAGTTTCAGATCTTCACTTACACATGAATTTAGACATGGACCTACCCAGCAGACACTTAGGAGGCAGATATATACACAGAGATGCTGCACTGGTCACTGGTATTAATGATACAGGGCACTCTGAAAATGCAGTTTTTCATACCAAAATGGTTCTCTGCTGTTGACAGTAACTGTGATAGTTTTTTTGATCTAATCTTTGAAATAAATGTTTGGATAATACAGTTGCTCTGTGTAACAATGTGCTGTAAAATCTAAGTGTATAATGTAAGAATTGACTGCATTCCTCCATCATTTAAGCCAGTTTACTGTGCTGTCAAAGTCTGATTGAACTGAGAACTGCAGACGAGTCATTTAGTGTCTTCTCCTACATCAGTATGTTGTATGTGGGTGGTCTGATCCTGGTTAGCTAAAACTAGTTCTCCCCACAAATGTTATATTAGCTCACAATTATGAAGGAGGCTCATAATAGTCTGAGTGGGGTGACAGGATACCTGAGCATTTAGGGTGTGTGGATGGAAACAGCACAAGAAGCAAGTCCCTGATCGGGTTCCCTTCTGGCCTGCCTGCTTCTTTTTGTTCTGTTGCTTTCTTTCTTTCTTACTCCCCCCCAGTTCCCTTGCAGTGTACATTTAACCTTTTGGCTTCTTGTTCCAGGTCTGCCACAGCTGAACAGCATCTGCTCATTAGTGAAACTGCATAGTGCTCTCTGTGTTGAGTAGCTGTAAGGTTTAGACTTGTCTTGCATACATATAAATGTGTTCCTCGAATGTGACGTGTAAAATCTAGACCCTGTTCTTTTTTATCTGTTTAAATCTGTCTATGAGGCAAGTTCTGAAGGGCTTCTCTGCCATCTTTTTATTTTAAACACTTACTGTAGGTTTTGTAGTTCTTGTGCGATCCTGTAGCTGTAGTTTATTTTTCCTAGAAAGAATATGTTTTTTAATATTTTTGTTTTGCCCTCAGACACCCCAATATCTATTTTTCTCCTTTTGTACATTTTGATTTCTTTACCTGTTTTCTGGTAATCGTCATTCTATGAATAAATGTTGAATAATAACACCCTTCTTGCTCTTTTATCACTTTTTATTTAAGGCATGAAATTACCCAGAAATGATCTTTTAAGAAAAGGAGTTATTGTTTATCAGCTTTTTACAAAGTTTAATTAATAGTTATCTAATAATTAAACATGCAAACATCATTCTATCAAATATAATACTAATGCATTAGTTAATTTCATTTAGTTATGTTTACTCATTATACCATACTGCATAGTGCATTAAATAGGCAGGAGTTTTGACCACACCAAGACAATTGTTGCTCTCCATCGTCCTTGCTAGATTTGGGTCTTAGTCTCTTCCTCTTCCTCAAAAACATTTGGTAAATTTCTTCCCTCTCATATATTTCACAATCAGTTGTACATAGTATTATTGCAAAATGGAGGCATTTAGGAACCAAAGCAGCCATTCCTGATATTTATAACATGATGTTATAAAGTGGCGTCTCCGAGTGCTGAGGCACATAATGCCTAAAAGTTTCCAAAGGAGGTCTGGTACTCTGCTGACTGGATAACTGCAGAGTACCAGACCTCCTCTGGCATTAACATCAGCACTAAAACTGTGCACCTGGAGCTTCATGGCATGGGTTTGCATGGCTGAGCAGCTCCTGTAGGTGTAATGTGTAAATGGCCCAGTATACAGTGCACTTTTTATAGGTGCTGTCTCTGATATTCATGGTATGGAAATATTATTTATATAACACATTTCTTTACATAAACTCAATGTGCTTTACATTCAAACATAGAAATAAAGTCATAAACATGAGAAACAGGTCACATGACTGATGATACATGAACAATACACCCAATGTCCACCCAGACACACAGAAATACCAAAATAAACTGCTGCTATATGCGCTCACTTGGAATATACAATAACTCTCATGGTTTGAACACCAGTAACATCCTTTCAATTCCACTGAGAATATCTGGATTTAGGACCTATTGAGGAAGTTGTCTCCTCTTTCGATGATGCGTCTCAAAGTGTTCAGGATTAGAGCATCAATGTCAGCCTCTGGTTCAAGTTCTGAACAGTAGTTCTTCACTGCAAAGATGCAGTTAAGGGGGATCCCCGTGTCTGTACTGAACTGCTCAATCTACATTTAAAAATTAGAACATCTCAGTTCACATATTAGAGACAACAAATCAAAGTTTTTAGTGAAATACTTAAACTAATATACCTTTTTCTTTAGAGAAGTGCTCTTGTAGACATTCCTGATATTGCTGTTGACCTCAGGACAGGCCACATCAATTTTGGTGAAAATCGCCAGTAGTGGAATCCCTGCCAGGAGAAAACACAAAACATAGAACTGAATCCATTACATTTTACCACAGCTGCTGTTCTCTGTGTGAATGTGAAACACTGAAGGAATCTTCATGAGGTGCTCACATCACCATGGGAGTAGGATTAGGATGGCTTTGCCAGTATGGGAGCAGATTAATTTTTAACTTGAAAATGAGACCTTCTTCAGCTAGCTCACTTGCCTCTAATAACCTGGTGAGCTGATTTCTATATGAAAGATGGAATTTAAAAGATGTGATTCTCTTGAGTGATTCTGATGGCGCCAAGGTGTGCGGCCAGTCGTCTGTCAGGCTTGCTTTAATTACTGTTTTCTGGTGTTTTATTCTGTGTTTGCTGTCAGGGTGTGTCTGCTCTTCTGGTTTAAGATCGCTAGACACTTCTCCATATCAGATCATCCCATGAAAATTTGGAAACATGATTTGGGTGATCACACCTCCAGCCCCCTACCAGCGTTTTAGTACCAGCCTAGCTTTGTTGCTCACCTGCTGTCATTTCACTGAGGTGTTTTCGTGAGAATCAAGGCTTACTCGCGGTTTGGCTGTGGATCTGATCCCTGCCTGTCTCTTTTTTTTATCTGGTCCTGTAGCACTTGCTGTTGGAAACACCTCTTCTCATGCAAAAACGAGCCAGACCCTGTGGAGTAGATTATGGGAACATTCACCCACTGAGCTCTGCCTCTACTATGGACCATGGACTGGATTGAGGAGATCCTCAAAGTATTCCTTCCACCGCTCAACTATATCCTCAGTTGGACAAAAATGAACACTGATGTGTAACGCTAGCAGCAGTGTTAATGTGGAAGCTAAGAGGGTTAGGTATCATTTGTCTGCATTTACAGGTAATCTACTTCTCTGACATAGAGTCCAAACAATCAAAGCAGGGTTAGTGCAGTATAACAGTGCAGGACAGCCACTGTTTTACCTGATGCTAGGTTTCATACTGAGTGTGAGCACAAGCTGAGAGCAAAGACAAGATTGTTGAATGATTGCAGGTCGCCTTATGTCCACTGTTGTCACTAATAACACTAATAATGGATTTCTGGAAGTTATGCTGATTGTGTTTAAGATGTGAAAAAAGTAAATGCAGTGATTTCTGTTCTTACCCATTTCATTAACTTCATCTCTGATGTCCTCTATTACCTCTCTAGTCTCTTGGTTTGCCAGATGTACAGTGTTTGCATCAATGACACAAACAAGAACGTGCACTTTGTCGTTGACAGTTGGAGCATGATTGTAGTATCTATTATCTTTTGTCAGTTTAGATTCAGGATTGAACTGAAAAACAAATACAGTTGAATGGATGTATGACCAGATTAATACACCAGTTTACTGTTTCTTTAAACTGAACATCAGTCTTTGAAAAATGCGGTAACTCTACCGTGTAATCTTCACTCATGTGTCCTTTCAGTGCCCGTTTGATATCCTTCACATGAAATTGTCTGGCTTTTCTGTTGGTTTTGTCACTCAATCCCATCATGTCATTGAAGACAAAAGGGTAAAAGGTGTCTGAGTCTTCCTTTTGGATCCTGTAGGTTTTATACTGTGGACGATATAGGGAAAATATTAAATAATAAGACTGTCTGCAATACAGACATCAAAAAAGACTGCCTGTAATGCAATTAATATAAAAGTAATTTAATTTAGAGTTCACATCAGCTGAACTGGACCATTGGATTGTGTTTGTG
>VUQS01034998.1:4484-20393 GCA_015108495.1 Heterochromis multidens | reverse complement strand
TGTGACGTTGAGGAACATTGTTTTTGTAGTATTCCACAATCTTTTTATGCACTCTTTCACAGATTGGAGAGCCTCTGCCCATCTTTACTTCTGAGAGACTCTGGCTGTCTATGACATCCCTTTTATAGCTAATCATGTTACAGACCTGGTATTCATTAACTTAATTAGTTGCTAGATGTTCTCCGAGCTGAATCTTTTTGGACTTTCTTGCTTTTTAAGCCATTTGTTGCCCCCGTGCCAACTTTTTGGGACCTGTAGCAGGCATCAAATTTGAAATAAGCTCATTTAGTGGATGAAGGTGTACAATTTCCTAGTTTCAACATTTGTTATTTTATCTATGTTCTGTTGTGAATAAAATATTGGCTCATGTGATTTGGAAGTCCTTTGGTTTTCATTTTGTTCATTTCGGGTTGTATTTGGGTATTTATTCTGAATAGTTATTGAAATTAACTTTTATGTCAGTGGCCAAATCTTCTTCTTTTGGCTGCTCCCTTCAGGGGTCGTCCACAGTGGACCATCTGCCTTCATCTCACCCTATCCCTAGCATCCTCGTCTGTCAAACCAACCCTCTGCATGTCCTCCTTCACTACATCCACGAATCTTCTGTGTGGTCTTCCTCTTTTCCTCTTCCCTGGCAGCTCCATGTTCAACACCCTTTACTTTAACTTTTTTTTGGATTTCTATAGCACTTTTCAGAGCAAAGTTACAAAGTGCTAAATAATAAAAATGTACAAATTTGAAAAAATGTAAAAATAACTTCAGTAGAATTAAAAGTAATTTCAAATTCTGTGGAAACAAGGGAAAACAAGCACACATACAATCCACACATTAAAAATAGGTACAATTTTCAACAAGTCATGAGTGGTTTACAAAAGCCTAATGATAAAAATAAACCACACTCATCTGACTGAGATCTTCAGGCAGGAAATTACCCAGTTGTGGGGCCCAAACTGCAAAGGCTTGATCACCTTTAGTGACCAGGTGAGTCTTTGGCACCACTAACAAAGCCATGTTGGCAGATCTCAGGCAGGATCATATAGAATCAGCAGGTTGCGGATGCAGAAAGCACTCTGACTGTGTAGGGCTTTAAGAACCTGAATTTTTTTTTTTTAATAAATTCTGAAACTGACAGGTAGCCAGTGAAGGGCAGCATGGACTGTCTTTTGTAGCTGTGTATGTTATAATGACTGATGCTGGAGTGATTAAGTAGGCAAGTCTGAAAGAAATACATCCACTATCCCTCTTCTGTATATGTCCAAATCATCTCAACCTATAAATTAGATAAAAACAGTGGAAATGGTTTGCTGACTTTCAACAGCAAAAAAAAGTTTTTAAAAACTATTTTTGCCCCCTAGAAATTATACTCCTAACACACTGTCTCATAGATTTGAATTTGAGTGCCATGTCTCTTATTTATAATGCTTCTGGCTGAAACAAACTTGATCCGCAATGGTTATCCAAAGAAGGCAAAGGAGCTGCTTTCAGTGTCCCACTGCTCAACACCACAGGGCACTGCTAGAGGTGTCTAGAGTCACAACTGTTTTGGCAGACTGACAGAATCATAGGCAGATCTCAGCTTAATAACTTTTCACCGCGTCCACTGTGTCAGTGCTGTTAAAAAGGACTCCAACAAACCAACAGCTATAATTGCCAAATGTGAACATTACAAACATAAAGAACTGGTTAAAAAACAAGGAAAGGAACTGAAAGGTACTCACTATGGTATAAATGATCAATTCCCACATCTTTTATTTTCTTTACCAATTCTGTCTTATCTGTAGGTTTCTTACTTCATGTGATGTCCTTCTCTATTTTGTATGTTGTATTCTTCATAATAAAAAAAAAGAATATTAGGCAGGTGAATTCAATGTTGTGGCTGATAGATATTTTAAATGAAGCACCAGTGTGACTGATTACAAGAATTCTACCTGGGACAGTGTTACTGTGACCCAGCATGCCACTAGATGGAATTCAGTTTTCATGTCATGACATTTGATGATCCACAGAAAACATCTATCTATGCTCAAGTCCCTGAAATACTGGAGCCATGATCCAGCTTCACACTACTGTATAATGCATACTACAAGTACTCAGTATATTGCACAATAACTTTAACAGCACACAGTTTTTGCTATTTGGGTACAAGAAACTGATATTTATATTCAAAGTCAGGGAGGACTTCTGCAATCTGACTTGAATCAAACTGTGATCTTGGAGTCTCATTATACTTCACAAAAAGAGTAAAATTTTATAACTTTATTTGTTTCTTTTGTTTGAGGTGTTTGTGGACATATCATCCATAATTAGCCTTGACGTATACTGCATCTGTGATTGCTTCATCAGTTTCCTTTATAGGAAAAATAAATGCATATAAAATAATAAAATGCTCATCAACAGCACAGTCTTTAAATCACATTCTGACAAGCTGACTCTTATTAATTTTGTCACTCTTACAGTGTGAACACTACACAGTTTTTTGTATAGTATGCAGACAGTAATGGGAAAGTACTGCCCCTTAGTGGCCTTATTACTGCTTCTTTAAGATGACAAAAATGTACAAATCAGCATGTAAAATATAAAATGTATTCACATATACACTTGCACTTAATTGTCAAATGAGCACATAGCAGTAAATTTGGTGGAGTATATATCAATGTGCTATTAAAATCTGCAGCATAACAGCATTGTGGGTTTATTCCTTATAAACCCAGAAACTTGGCTCAAAATGTTGAAGCAGGCAGCTGTGGACACAGGGTGGCACTGTTTACCATGGTTACTGAGATAGGGACGTGCAAGAGAGGGGCTTTCAGCATTCACCAGCTTTAATGTTTATGAAATCAAACCCCACATTACAAATGTAAAAATATGCTAAAAGAGAAAATTTTATTTATTTATTTATTTTGGCTTGAGACCTCTCCTGGCCCGGAGCAGGCATTATTCATCAACTAATAAATGCAATGCAATGGCACAATTACTTTGCAATAAAGACAAAGGCAATTTCTCTCCCTCTCTTCTCTCTCTCTCTCAATTGCCCCAATCTCTTCCCGCCCCCTCTTTGTGTTCCTTTGAGTTTGTGTTTGTCAGTCTTGTTAATCACAACACTGACACACACAAACACACACTAACACACACAAACACACACACACATTTTCTACATCGTGATTGCCAGCATCCCCATTCCCAATCGTACAAACTGGCTACTGTGCAAAAGCACACATCCACTCCAATTAGAGTATGAATCACTTACATCTTTAAGTTCTGCCTCAGAGTGCAAAACCACTCAATTTAATAATTTACGTGTGCTATCCTAATGACTTGTGACTGTTAAATTAGTGTTTTGGACATGAGTAATTCTCTCTCAAAGCTAGACACTGAGAAAACAGGATATATATTTTGTAACATGTCAAGCCACTACAGCAGATAGGCTGTCTGAGATGAATGATGAACCTGATTTGGGTGATTAGGAATGTGTTAATATCACTTTAAGTGCAGTCAAAGATACATCAATGGTTATGACATAACATAATATGCAAGATGTAAGCATGTATGCAAGAACAAGATACATACATATCCGTTAAGATAACTGTGTGAAAGAGAAAATCAAGGGAGAATTCCACTGATTTTAAACATCAAAATCTTATTAAATGTCTTGGGGAGAAGTACTACAAGTGTGAAAAAAGTAGTATAAAGCCTTTTGTGGTTCCAGAGGGAGCTGTGTGAAGTTTTATAAATTGCCTCAAAGCAGTTGGATCTGAAGACAACAAGCTTGAAAATGGAACGAATCTGAGGTGGAGTTAGAAAGAATGAGCTGTCTCTGCTTAAGGATAGCCAGGCTTGGATAGCAGATTAATATTACATTAACACTAAAATACATGTGTGAAATCTAATACTAGCCAGTACAACAGCTCATCTATATGTACTACTTTTACTACATTCATAAATGAAAGGACAAAAATATTAGCACTTTTATAAATGTAGTGATGCAATTTACCAGAACACCATGACCACCCACTCAGTTATATAGTCGAACCATCACCTTTTTCAGAACATTGTCAAGAAATGAAAATCTTTAAGGGTTGTAAAAGTATAACTTAGTGCAGAGCTATTGCATTGGATTATGTTAGAGCTTCAACTTAAATTCTGGGCCTGGTGCATCGATTTTGATCCTACTTTTTTACCTGTTCATCATGAGTGAGACAATTTCACAGAAGTGCAAATGCAATTTTACATTAAACTTACTGAGAAAAAAAATTTAAAATGTAAAACATGTCTGGCTCTCACCCACAACCAAACTGTTCATAGGCATTCAATTTATGTATTAGAGGGACATGTATGAGTGACTGTGCATCTGTGTGTGTGTTTGCTTCAGTGCATTGATGCTTGTCTGTGTGTGTGCGTGTGTGTGTGTGTCTGTGATTTCCTGTGATAAGCTGAACTTTACTCCCTGACTAAGTGTTTGGTAGTAATGGTCTTGATCCCTGAGTCACACACTGTCTGGGACTGAACCACTATGCATGTGTGTTTGAGTGAGAGAGTGAGAGCTAGAGAAAAAGAGGCAGAGACAGAGGATGAGAGAGAGAGAAGTATAAGGGGGGGGGAGTAGTCAGATGAATGTGGTTTATCACATCCCAAAACAAACCAAAGGCCTCTGAGTAATAAAAATGCACTATCTGTCATAGTAAATTCCAAATAGTGGTTGTTGCCTTGCTGCAGTCTCCTGATTATGCTCAGTGGTCTGCCTCTGACAATTATGAAGCCATTAACACTGTGAGTGTGAGTGCACATATGTACATGCATGTGTGTGTGTGTGTGTACTTGAGTGTGTGTGTGTGCGTGTGAGTGTGAGTGTGTGTCCAAAAGAGAAAGGAGGGAGATACAGAGACGCTATGGCTGCTGATTTGAAGAAATATGCTTTCATTTATTTTATGGCCCTGGAGGCTCCAGCACCTTACAGCATCAGCCTTCTGGGCTCTCAAACATTAAATTTACATGTTTGCTGCCTATCTGCTTTTGTTACTGATGCCTCTGACCAAATCAGAGGTAGTAAGGCACAAAGGAAGAAATGGATAAAAAAAAATCACACACAAAAGTTACTGGAGAGCAAAGGGTGTTTACAAAAAAAACAAAAAAACAGATTATCTCATATGTTGGCCATTACTGAGCATTGCACACAATTAACACATGCACACACATTTACAGTTTTGAGCAGTCAACCCCTTTACACACCACCAAATGAGGCGAGAAGCAAAAATGGCCTTACCACCAATCCTATCCAGCATGTCTAGTAAGGAAGACCATTTGCTGAATACACTTCAAAGAAGACTGTTAGAAGGAACACAGACATGCCACCAGGGAATATAGAAATCTTTTTGAGACTCTGCAGCAAACGCCCTTAATCACATGCAACTATAAATACACACAACACTCATAGATAATTGGAAGAATATGTAATCTGTGGTACACATTGTCATTAAAACACTCTGAGAATCCAGATTAATTCTCTGTAGTGACAAATCTGTACATCTACACTGAATGGTCAAAGTCTTTTATGCCTTTGGGTGGTACTGACGATTCTACTGAAAACTGGTGAAAACCACAGAGTGAGCTCAGCAACACATCCGAAAATTATTGTCAGTGAACACAGTTGGTCGCTGCATCCATGAATGCAAGTGAAATCTCTGTCATGCAAAGATATAACAAATGTGAACAAGATCCAGAAATGCCACTGCCTTCTTTGGGTCTAAGCTCACTTTAGATGGACAGAAGCAAAGAGCAAAGTTGTACAATCAGGTAACCAATCAAAAGCTAAAATTCTTTTTGAGAAATCATGGATGCCACCTCCTGCACACTAAAGAGGAGAGGGACCACCTAGCTTGTTGTCAGCACACAAAAAGGCCAGCATCTGTGATGGTACTGGGGGAAATTAGTACACATGGCATGGGCATGTGAAGGCACCAATAATGCTGCAAAAGGTACATGGGTTTTCGAGTAACATATGCTGCAATCAAGACAAAATGTTTTCCAGGGTAGGCCTTTCTTATTTTTGCAAGGTAATGCCGAGCCACCTTCTCTATATAGTACAAGTGGCCAGGTGCAAAATCGGGCTGCCTGCACATCATAGCTGTCATCCATTTAAAACATCTGGCACATTATAATATTACTGAGGAGGTCCTGAACTGTTAAGCAGCTGAAATACCTTATCAAGCAAGACTAAGGAAACATTTCACTTCCAAAACTACAGATATCCTCAGTTCCCCCAAAAAAGAAAGTTATTTAATGAAGAGTAATGGAACACATGGTAAACATGAAATGTGTTGGTGGCAATAGATTCAAAATGATCACATTAAAACAACATCAACAACAACAACACACAATAGAATGCTCTCCGTTTCAACATTTCTATTGTCTATCTTGGTTTAAAGTGGGCTATAATTACTGCATTCAGTTTTCATTCCCAAAGAGACACCGCTAAATGAGATTTAAAAGAAATTAAGCAAACAGTAAATATATGTAATGCCAAATGTAATGCACTGCAACAGCCCAGATCCTTAAGTCAGTAACACCACAAACTAAAATCTGAAATGACCATGGAGTTGAAGCAATATTGTGAAACATTAAAACACCTTGTTGAAAAAGTTGCAGGTTTAGGTGACTTATTGCCTGGCTGTTGCACAAGATTGCATTGTATTTTACGGGTCTGTTCACTCACATTATTTAGAATATTAGTCAGACTGCAGCAGTCTCAAAGCATCACGAATCCACAAAAATGAACTACAAAATATTATACCTGTGATAAATACAGATTTCATGTGAAGGCCGCCCACATAAAATATTCTTTTGCATAGGAAAAAAAAAAAAAAAAGCCACTTTGTACAGTCAGTGGGGCAAATTAATCAACCAGTGTTGTATTCGATGTGCAAAGTCACTATGTCTATTTTCTTTCTCTAGGGCCTACCGGTGGTCCATTATGAACGTTGAAGGCCCCGGACTTGGGGACCGCTGCACTATGGGGCATGCTCCTTATTGGCGCGGCTTTATAGAGGCATGGACAACAGAGAAAGAAAAAGAAGAGGAGGAGGGGATAAGGATCAGAGGAGGAGGAGAGGAGAGGTGAGAGGTTGCAGATGAGTTGCATGGCATGGGATAGTGATGCTGCTGCATAGGCTCCATCGCTCCATCCCTCCCTCGGAGAGAATGGAAAAAACAAGGAGTGGTTATGTGATTCCCCACATGCAGGGTGAGAAGCGCACAGTAGAGAAAGGAATAGCGGGGAGGGGGGCGTTTCCCTGCACAGCACAGTCTATTATCACACTTGAGCATGGATACATTGAATAGCATATGGAGCGGCTTTTTCACGGCAGCTGACATAAAGGTGGACGTAGCGGTAAGTTAAATATTTTTTCGCTCCTGTTTACCATGAAAAGCGATTTGGACACAGTTCATAGCACGGCGTTGCTCAGGGTCCCGTCACTTTACACTGTCCTGTTTATTAAATATATTTGTTGATAATCCCTGAAGTGAAGAAAACAAGACTTGTAGATTTCAGTTTTATTAGCCGGTTTGCAGCACAGCATGGCATGAGATTAACGCCCTATCAATTTGTCGCTGGCACGCTTTATGATTTGATAACTAAACAGGTTGGTCCCAGCAGCCTCACTCCCAAGTGCCTATCAGATTACTTGATGTGAATTGTACCTGCATGCAGCTTAGGCTAATATTTAACCACAACAGCATGCCAACGTGTCTTCCTCCTTTGTATCCGGCTGGGGGGGTGACAAAAAAAAGAAAAGATGCTTAAAAATCTCTTGCACACTCCCTGCAAAGGGTTAAGGATTCAATCCACGCCTGCCACTCTGAACTGGGTTCTCCTTGTCAGTAGAAGCGGATGTATTTACAAACAAAGAAAGCTTAATATCCAAGCCTGTCACGTAGGGGACAGGTGCTGGCTATCTGCAATTTTTACAGTGGTGTGTGTGGTTGTCTGGTTATCTGGGCTAGTAGGCCAACTGGAGCCTATGCATTGAGGTGCTGTAAGATTAAGGAAACCAAAGTGTCTCTTTTAAGTTTGTCACTAAAAAGTTTGGCCCAAGGCAGATGGGTTAGTTTCCTATTCTGCACTATAGGCTGAATTTTTTGCAATGGCCATCACTGGGTCGTTTAGCTTTTGTCTGTGTGGTGACTATTAGACCCCACAGTGTAGCAAAAATGACTGGAAAGATTTGCTGTTGCAGGCATAAGCATAAACATCCTCATAACAGTGCCTTTAGTTCCAAGCAATTAAGCAGTAATGTGCAAGCAGCAGCTCAGCATCCGCTTAGTCTCTGTCTCCATCTCAAGACTGTCTTGTCTTTGCCCTTGGCACAGACACTTGTGATTTTGTATCCTATCTGAAATATAAGGTACATTAAAGGATTGATAAGTCTGTTGCATCAGACGTAAATATGAAACACAGACCGATTTTCTTTCATTAGGCCCTCCAGCTGGAGCCAGTTCACTTTCAATCAAGTCAATTCAGGAAATGGATTTTCTTATGAATGCGAGCCAGATGTCGTTCGTTGTGAAATGAAGTTCTTACCAAGTCTATGCAGAAATTATTAGAAACATAAAATGTGCATGCAGGGCAAGTTCATATGATTGCAAACGTAAAAGGGAGGCGAGAAAAAAAGGCCTGCTTGTCTGTACACTCAAAACTGCTGCCACAGGCACACCCATATGTGAGTGTCTTGCTATCATAGCTTAACCCCCGCATACACGGCTAAAACCACACTGAAGCATGTCTTCAAATTAGACGAAGACATTCCAGTGACACCGAGCAGACACAGACCGGTCCTGAATAGTGAAGAGGGCAGCAGCAGGGTGTATTTTTACACCAGATCTCTGACACCTACGTACATCTCTTCACAGCTCTTGGTGAGAACAGAAGACACGTCCACTTGAGTTGTCATCATCAGCAGCCCAGACATGGACAGTTGGGATGGAGGAAGAGGCAAGATGCGAAGGGAGAGATGAGGCGAGAAGACTAGAGAAGTATAGGTAATGAGGGAGGCGTCAAGATCTTGTCGATGTGATGGCCCTAGCTAGTTTTGGCACTTCTCTCAGAATGACAGCAGGATAGGAAGTAGACTATCACCGAAGTCTGAGAGGTGAGGGGTTTTGTCAGTGGCAAATGGGAACTTTTGAGGGGTGTCAGGTTCCCTGAAGTGCACCTTTGATAGGTGATTGGTTCATGTGTGCGTGCGAATGGATAAACAAGCTGATCTGAGGATAACAAAGGGATAAAAGGGTAAATGCAGGGCAAGAGAGGGAAAGGCAGCAGAGGGATCACAATGATTAGAGAGGAAAGGTTAAGTGGAAAAGTGAGAGATGAGAAAAAAGAAAAGAGAGAGCATCAAGTCAGGTTTGTAAACTAGTTTGAGGTTTCCGGGGGGAACTGTCTGTGGTGCTGATGCAACCCCCCCACCCCCACCCACCCTTTACCAATGAATCCCCTTCTCCCTCGTTCTCTCCTCCTCAGCTATTGACTGACAGCTACTGTGGCTCTAATTGGCAAGTGTGGATAGGGAAGAGTAAAGCTTATTCTCCATGGGGTGGACCAAGGAAGAGAGAAGGGGAGTGTGTGTTGAGGTGGGGAGGAGATGGGGGACATATCAAGGGAAGTCTTCCAACAATAGTTGAGGGGAGAGGAGACAAAGCAAAGGAAGAAGGAAATAGATGGTCGAATTGAGTCGTAAATGGAATGAAGGAAGACAGTGGGTGAGGAGGAGAGGAGGAGAGGATGGAGGTGAGGACTAAACATCTGTTTAGTAATCACTCTCTCCCCTCAGTGCAGTGTAACACATACTGACACCTATTTGATAATTGGTGAGCCTGCCCTCTCCCTCAGCGCTTGGCTAAATGGTTGCTTGATACTGGGGAGAGCAGAGGGACTAGCTGTTGGCAGTGTAATCTGTTTACTTGGTGCAGCTCAGGTAAAGACGCATAGCAGGCTGCCTGTGTGTCTGTGTGTGGATATATGCGTTGCTGTTGCTTACAGTCGGGTTATCAGTCTAACAGTGTGCTCAAATTGTGACTCCGTGTGTTAAATGCGTATTATAACCTCAGAGCAATGCCACTGTCTTCTCATTCAAGGATTAAAAAAAAAGATCTTTTTTGTCTCTTTTATCCCAGGTGCTGTCCTTAAAGATGTGCCTCCACACAGACCTACTTCAACACCGCAATCTTATTCAGAGTGTAGGAGCTGAAGGGGAGCACACAGAAAAGGAAAGTGAGCTCCACAGTCGAGAGGAGAGAGAAAGTAATAGAGGGGAGGAGGTGGGCATCTCTGCTCCTGTCTCGACCACGGGTATTCTTGGGTTGATAATACAGATGTGGATGTTATTGCTTGAGAATACGCGTAGTCGAGCGGAAGCTTTATCATCAGCACTGGACCAAAAACAGAACATTACTCAGAGACCAGGCAGACACATTTAAATGTATAGTCAAACTGAGGATGTGACACAGGCATTTGGTGATTTTTAATTAAGCACCTAGAGGTGACTTTTTATGGAAAAGGCTTATTTTGTTTAATCAGAAAGGTTGTTTTTTTTTTTGTTTTTTTTTTAAATAGAATCCAATCAGGGCTAGCAGGAGCTCAAATCCAATCCAGCCAATGAAAAGGTTTTATCATCGCAGGTTTATCAACCATGTCACTCTTTACACCTGTGGAGGAAATGAGTTTGTGTCATTGGCCAGATTCAGCCTCCCCTGCAGAGGTGCTGGTAGGAAAGGCTTGTACCATGCCACTAAGCTAAACCCCCAGGCATTAGTTCAGGGAGCTTAACACAAAAGTCTTCAGACTCAGACGTTAATTCCAAATTCTTGATTGCATACCCTTGTCATTCAGTCATGCACACAAGTGATCCTATAATCTTATCAGTTGATGGGTGTCTCTCATAGCCCTTCACACTCTGCACTGAACATTTTCCTCAAACTGAGCAGAAATTTAAAGTTTAAAAACCTAGCCGTGTGTTTTTGGACTTCACATCTGCAAACCAATGGGATGATATATTACATTGTTATAACTGTGCATAAGCATCATCCCACTGCACTACCAACCACTGTTGCATTCCTATTTTCGAATCTTGCTAAAAATGTGTGTTTGATGCCTGTAGCAGCAACAGTAGACAGTAACACATGAGGACATGTCAAGGCTTGCACCCATGGCTGACATTTCAGCATTCAGCTCAGCTGACTGGCTGTCACGATGGAGATTCAGACCCACATACGAGCATACACTCAAGTGCCTGAATGTTCACATAATCTAGATGCTAGTAGGAAAACACGGGATTGAGGGATCTCACAAAAACAGGCATATAGATAGACCTCGTACATATGAATGCACTCACAGTGCAGCTAGTAGGTTCACTGGGTCCATGTGCCAGTGGGGAAATAAGGGATTGACTGATTTTATGGGTAACTATTTTTAGTCAGAATGATGGATGTTTATGTTCTTTATTGATCAAGCTGAGGTGTGGGTGTGAAAAATTCCCGGACGTTTGGGCGTGCTGATTAATCAGGTAGCAGCTGTGTTAGAATAAAACATTTTACATTTTTGGTACATTAGCATTATTGCTAAGTATTATAAATTAGAAAATCAGCATTTCATTGCAAATTCAGCAATACATTAGCATCTGGTTATGTCCATGATAAATTACACCCTTATCATTCACACGATTTCTTACTACTGTGTAAGCAAATCTCTTAAGCGTGTGTAATTATAATTTATACAAATTTCACTTCGAGGTTGCATAAACTTGTTGATTGGGCAAAGCCATTTCTGTGGTTTGGCGTGTATTTGTGTGTGTGCTTCTAAGCAACAAAATGACTATTGTGAGCACAGCTCCAGGTGCCTAGCAACCACATCGCTGTTTCCTTGGCAACAGTTGCCTTGCACTCACTGTGTGGGTGATTGGCAGCCTTGACAACGGAGACGGAGTGACACTTGACCTCGCGTGCTGAATGGGAGAGGAGAAAGAAGAAGCGAGAAATAGAAGAGAGGGGGAGGCAGTGGGAGGGGACGTGCAGAGACAGAGAAGAGACTAAGTGATAATCATTCTCCATTGTAATCATCCTCCAGCATGTTTCATAAGGCGTCGTCAATACCTCTCCAGCTGGGGTCCATCATCAAACACAATACACAGTACAGTGCTCGCATGCATGGACACACTCTTCCTGGGTGGAGAGCCCAGGCAGGCACTCCACATCTCATCTATTATCACTCAGCCCTGCCTGGTGCACAACCTTGCTACACTGTGTCTTCTTTCATTTGTGATCTGCTACATCCTCCGCTCCGTGGGGATGAATGGATACTGGACTCCTAAAATGCGTCACGGTCACAGATGCCACAAGACAGTAGATAAGGAGCTGCACACAGAGACATTTACTTTGAAATAGGCGCCATCCTTGTCTTTGGAACATTTAAATTGCTGTAATTAATGAAATCAGCTTTTTTTTTTTTGTTAGCTGAGGGTGTTTCATTGTGCCGTACAGGAATTTCTATTTATCAGAAACCATATTTATAGTGGCTGTGACTCTGTGTTTAAAGATATCAAAGGATCAAAACTGTAACAGCACAAACTCAAATAATAATCGAAAAAAGCGTGAAATATACTGTGCAATACAGACCCAATTACAAAAAGGTTGTGTAAAGTGTAAACTAAAAACAAAATGCAATGATTTGGCCATCATAAAAAGACTGTATTTATTAGAAAATGGTACCAACACTTTTCAAAAAAGTTGCAACAAGGTGATGTTTGCTGCTGTGTAATATTTTTTTAAACAGCCCTCTGTAAACATTTGGGACCTGAGGAGATCAAATGCTGTATTTTTGAAAGCCAGGTGTTTCACATTCTTGCTTACATTATGATTTCAGTTTCTCAGCAGTTAGGGGCTTTTTTTATTGTTATTATTATTATTCTTTTTTTCATAATGTGCCAAATGTTTACAGTAGGTGACAGGTCTGGACTGCAGGCAGTTTAGCACCAGGACTCTTTTTACAGAGCAATACTCCTGTAATATGTACTGAGTGTGGTTTGCTGAAATAAAACAAGTCCTTCCCTGAAAAGGTGTTGTCTGGATTGAAGCATATGCTGCTCACCATTAATGGTACCTTCACAGATTTTCAAGTCACCCATGACTTATGCAGAAGCACCTTCCCATTTGGACTGTGTGTGAAATTTCTAAAATTATTTGCAATGCAATGTTAAGGTTATTTTTAAATTGTTGAACTATTTCCTATGCAGTCTTTGACAGTGTGGTGAACTCCCCATGTTTACTTCTGAGATGCTCTTTTTAACCAGTCATGTTACTAATTAACCTCATGAGCACTGATGCTTAATTTACATTTATGCAGTGAATTCATGTGAGATAGGGTGAGGAGCCTGGCCATTCAAAAGGGACTTGGAGTAGAACTGCTGCTCTTCCACATCAAAAGTAGCCAGTTGAGGTGGTTCAGGCATCTAACTAGGATGCCTCCTGGATGCCTACTAGGTGAGGTGTTACGGGCATGTCCTACCGGGAGAAGGCCCCAGGGCAGACCCAGGACTTGCTGGAAAGATTATATCTCTCAGCTGGTTTGGGAACGACTCGGTGTCCCCCCGGGGTGAGGGAAGTCTGGTCTTCTCTGCTCAGACTGCTGCCCCCGCGACCCGAACCCGGATAAGCAGTAGAAAATGGATGGATGGAATTTATGTAAAGTCTTCAATGTAGCCTATGCAAGTGGCCAACACCCTTGCCAACATTTATATCTTTGTGGGATGTAATTACATTTCTAGGGAGGTGCACGTCAGATGATAACATAGGGTTTCAGAAGTGACATAACTGTGTGACATACTATGGTGTAGACTTAACACCTAAGTCCACTGTAAGACTGTGCAAAATTTTTAAAACACATTGCTGCTGTCCAATTCAAAAAATAAAATTCTAATTTTCAACATTTGCTGTTGTCTTTGTACTGTTTTCAGTGAATATAGTCTTTAAATGATTTTCAAAGACAATAATTTAGAATTATAATTACAGTACTGAAATTCTAAGCTGGCCACCTAAATAACACTTGTAATGTTTTTCACTGATGGATGAACCTCCAGTTGTCACAAGGTGGTGATGGGGAAACATCTTTCAACCTTTTAATCTTTCTAGCAACTCACTTCTAATTGTGTTTATACACACAGACACACACACACACACATATATTTAAAGTACATACATGATGATCTGTAGCCAGTAAATCCTTCCCAACCCTGTTGTATATTTATGAATATTTGGCATATTTAGCAAAGGTTTCACTTGGTAATATCAGTTACATTTTACATTTCCATCATCCTGATGCAATATTTTAGTATCAAATAAATACATATAAGGTGGCAAGCTTCATTACTTTTTAACAATTCTCACAAAAAACTAATTACGTCATCTATCTGTTTATATAGTCATTCATTGCTGTAAAAGTATTACAAAATAATATTAATAATAAAATAAATCACATTAATAAGCCAGACTTTTCAACAGGGTTACATGTTTTTTTCTCATTAAGATCTGGCCAATGTGGTTTATTTAGAGGCAATCCCACACACACACTTTCCTGCTTCCATAAATACTTATTAGCACCCCAAGTGTTTATGAATGTGGGAGAAAACCATCTTAACAAATCCAAGAATTGTTTTTGTAATATTTACTAAGCTACAGTGGCAAGCTGTTTACTAAGTATTTCTACAAAATGAAACTGCTTCTTCCTATTGGTTAAGATTTACACATTAAGTACCAGACATGGGATGAAGCTGAGTGGCACAAACAGGATAGCTAAGTCAGAAAGCATAAGAACATATCACTGGATTTGGTCTTTTCATCAGATTTGTGGAGTGTAAATAAATATTTAATAATGACAGGGTTACCTTAAGTCTCTACCACAGAATCAAAATCAAACATATTTATTTAAGTATACATTAAACAAAACAGCTCTGATTTATGATACCCAAAACAGATGGCTGTGTAGGATCATTCAGCATAAACGACTGATTCCAAGACATCAAAATACTGTACATTACTGCATATACATGCCAATTAAAAGATCATTTATGCTTCTTAAAATTATTTTATTTCATGAACATATGAGCTAAAAACATAAAAACCAACAGAGAAATTGAATGGATTAAGGACATTTACTCAGAACTCAGCAGCTCAGCATAAATCTTTGTTCCTCTCTACAGTGGAATGACCTAATGCTGACACACAACTGTCAGAGTGACTGTATTATGACCAGAATCTGTAACATCATACTTAAATCTGAGCAATCAATACAGATTATACTCCTTAAGAGCTTGAAAGTAGGCGACTGGACTTGTTTAAGTTGTTTGTGGATTTGTTCAAACAACTTACAGAAGTCCAGTCGCCTTCTTTCAAGCTCTTAAGGACTACCATGACCTGGATGACTGAGAACCTACACAGACAATACAGATTATAACATACAGACACAAAAGGGTCTTGATTAGCTATTCCAGTGTGACATTATCCAGCACTGCAGTTGGCCTGAACTCCCCTAACATCTGGCTCGAGATCCCTCGTACCCAGACTGTATACATCAGAAAAAAATGAAATTTTCACTCTTCATCTTGATCATTTTGCTTGTGTCAGAGTGTGAAAAAGTGTAGGAATAAGTAAGTATAATACTCAGTGTTCTCAACTTTAAAATCAACCTACTCACCACTTTCAGAGTTTCTTTCATGATACAAATATTCATATTAAAATATTCAAATGCTAAGATGTGGCTATGTTCTCTTGCATAATCTTTAGTATCTCTTAACTATATCTACCAGTTAAAAACTAAATATCTGGAAGCATGTTTTCAGCACAAAATACTTTATTTTAAAATAATGG
>VUQS01034996.1:4162-25593 GCA_015108495.1 Heterochromis multidens | reverse complement strand
GACTTTTACCAAACTATGAAAAGAAGAATAAGTGACAGAAGTAAATAAGTCTTCCACATTGGTGTTGTGTTTGACTCTAATAAACATTCTTGAAGAATAAAACAAATGCACCTTGAAGGAAAAATATTATTTAAAAAGTAAATTAAAAGACAATCAAAAGCTCACTGCTTTGATCTCTATGCTTTGAGTTGTAACACTCATGAAGCATTTAGATCACAGTCATTGAGATATTTAACAAAATCCCAAACCCTAAATTAATACTTGGTTACTTACATTACCTTCTGTGTGGTAGTCTGACTTTTGTGACATAAACTTAAAGAAATTTGAACCTGCAACTAAAAAAATATCTGCACAGTTATTGACTCTGATAGGCAGCTCAGACATACTCAACAAGGATCAAACAAAACTTCTTCAGTCACTTGATGTCAGCTCATCCAGATGGCTGGTCTGGTGACAGTAATTTACACAATGCTGTTTGAATAAGTGCTGTGATCCTGCGTTCCACTCCACACACCTGTCTTTGTAACACACAGCTCTGTCTCTGTGGACAGCAGCATGAGCAGGAGACAAATATAACCCAGGAGAAAAGTCTGGGTCAACTCTCTATCCTACAGTGTTAAACAGTCTCACAGGGCTGGACTCTCACTTCCCTTATGCATTTCTTTTAAAAGCTGCCATATTGGGCCATCTGGCTATCTGGCTGCAGAAACGCATGTCCTCTACTTTGGTCTGCAGCCTTTTCAGCTACTGTCATATCTTAAAGTCCAACAAAAAGAAAAGGTTTTTTTGGTAGATTGTTAGATTTGGTCATTGGAATAGTCCACTGATGTAGATGAAGACCTTATTTTGATACAGACAATCCAATCTTGCAGGAAGTAATGATACAATGTGTTAGAGCAGACGGCAACACAATACCATAGCTAGAGATACTGGACAACAATTCACATAAGCTTAACTAGACTTCAAGAAATCCTCCTTTTAACTACTGTAAAATATTGGCAGAGAGTTTTTCACATTCAGTATAATAATTATGTTTTACAGTATAACACTGTCAGCTGTTTAGTTGCCATGATACTGCTATTATAGTGTTCCTACTGTAATACTCTTAAACAGTTAAATACTGCCCTTGCTATAGACATTATAAATATTGGACATCACCCACCAGTTTGCACTACACATTTTGAAGCCTCAACGTTAACATTTTGGCCGCTGCCATATTGGTGTTTTGGAGCCAGAACTTACCATATTTAGATGAAAGGGTGGAGTGACGTTAACAGCTAAACTTGACAAGTTTGTTTAGAAAGCTGCATCCCTAAACTGCAAGGATACATCATACACACAGTGCTAATAAAACACCAGAATTTCATTCACCGAGACTGGAGCACATACTTCTGGGATGGTCTATACTACAAAGAAGGCCATAATTTTGTCAGATAATCCATGAAAATGCTCTGAAAGGCACCAACAGCACACACACATAGTGTCCAGTTCAGTGATTCCAATTAGTTGAGGTGAAGTCTAGCAGATGCTGATAGGCTCCAGCGGCCTGTGTCGGGACGCCTGTCAATCAAAGCAGCAACACCTTCCACTCCAGTATGCAGGATGAGTTATTAAAAAAATAAATAAACCCCTCTAGAGTTGTTATAAGGAGGAAAACTATCCATAACAACCAAAGCTTTTTTGTACCACGCCATAAATATGCATTTTAATGCTGCAAAGTTGGGGATTATAAAAATGGGAATCTGTGGTGATCGACTCACTTTTAAAGCCAGCCTCAAGTAATCATTAAATGAACTGCAGTTTTTGGCACTTCAGTACTGGCTTCAGTTTTCAGCTCAGAAGGCTGCTGCTCAGTCCTTGCCCATGTACCCTGAATACAGTGACTTGATTTTCTTGCACTCTCACGAGTTCGGCACAATTCGCCTCTAATCAATGAATACAAGATTATAAGAATATTTTTGCATTAAACATTTTAACAAACACTTATTAAACACTAATTAACATTAGCCAGATGTGATTAATCACTACAATGAGTCCCGGAAATGATGACCCATTGCTAGCTAGGGCAGTGTTTTCCTCAACGTCAAAAACAACAGTTACTAATATGCAGTTACTTTCCCATCAGTGTTTCCTCTCTCCAAAGAAAAAGTACTGAATTATATTGTAATAATATACATTAGCTTGCTGTTAATTATTTGTCCTTAAATCCATCACCATTTACGGTAATCAACTGTATTCACAAAAAACGGAACATCACTGTAGAACATTTCCTGCATTTTTACATCTATTTTCTACAGTGTAAGTTGCAAAAATAGACACATCTTTTCCTGGCTAAACAAACATTCATATTCTTGGAAAAGTCTCTGCATAAGTCACTGTCTAAGCTAGATATCATATTAACTGCTCAGTTACAGAACACTAAAAATCTTGTAAACATATGCAAATGTCACTTTCGTCTATTTACATATTCACTTGATGTTATTTTTGACTGCAAAAGAGGAAAGCTAAATGTAATTTCAGTTGGATTTAAGCTTTTAGTGGATAAACAACTTAAAAATGGAACCGCAGATTTCTCGACATCTACACTAAAGACTAATCTAATTTTAGCTGGCTTGCCATAACCCTCTTATCCTTATTCTTCATGCTGCCCTGACAGCTCCAGTTAGCTTATCCTGAGTTAAACTGCAGTCTTCCACATGCCCTGATCTCAGGTGATTTTGTCACATTTACCATCTTTAAAACAGACCAATAAAACAGCCACTCTACACTTTATGATTTCTTAGCAATGCAGAATTGCCTTTTTTTGCTTGACTAGAGAATAACTGAAACACAATGTCTAAGTAACAAGGTTGGAAAACTACAATAAGGAGAGCATACTGAAGGAAGATTATGTAATTAACAGGTGTTCATAACCTAATCTTCTAAAGTGCTGAGACTGTCCTCCCATAAAAAAGACATTGTGCCACGTCATTATTTATTTAACAAAAATTAATCCAAAATGCAGAAGCAGTGTGTGAAAAACTAAGTATCCTGCACCCCCATTGCTTCCATAAGAATTAAGAGGGTAAGTAGAAGCCAGGTGCTGCTAATCGAATGCACTTGATTAATTAATCATCAGCAAGTGTGATCACCTCTAAAACAAGCAGACGTTTTGGCAGTTTGCTGGTCTGGAGCATTCAGGTGTGTGTTAATACAATGCCAAAGAGGAAAGACATTTATTAGCATAAATGTTGAAGTTCATGACAGCAAATTTAGAAAAAAACTGAACAAGTATGACTTGCTTGGTAGGGTTGCTTCTCCTCTCTAAAAAGAACATGGCAGTACAGCTTAGGTTTCCAAAATTGTATCTGAACAAACCACAGAACTTCTGGAACAATGTCCTTTGGACAGTCAAGATCAAAGTTGAGATGTTTAGTTTGACGAAGACCAAATACAGCATGTTAGCACCAACACCTAATACCAACTGTCAAGCACGGCGGTGGAGGGGTGATGATTTGGGCGTGTTTTGCAGACACAGGACCTGGAGACCTTGCAGCCATTGAGTCGACCATGACCTCCTGTATATACCAAGGTATTCTAGAGTCAAATATGAGGTCATCTGTATGAAAGCTAAAGCTTGTCCTAAATTGGGTCATGAAACAGGACAATGATCTCAAACACAGCAGTAAATCTACAACAGAAAAAGAAAAGAATCAAGGTGTTGCAATAGACCAGTCAAACTACAGACTCCAACCTGAATGAAATGTCGTGTGGAACCTTAAGAGAGCTGTGCATAAATGAATGCCTGCAATGAACTGAAGCAACACTGTAAAGTAGAGTGGGCCAAAATTCCGCCACAACGATGTGAGAGACTGATAAATTCATATAGAAAATTATTACTTCAAGTTATTGCTGCTAAAGGTGGTTATATAAGCTTTCTTTTCATCCTGACTGTAGCAAACTGTTATTCATTTGACAGGGGTGACATACAGTACCTATAGAGCCACATATTATGAATAGGAAGGAGGTCAGGTAGATTGATGGTTGACATTTAACAATGGAGACTGCTGTTAGTTCCACATTTCAAACTGATACTCATCATTTATTTTAACCTTTAAATAACCTTAAATGCATGTTTAATAGTGTAAATGTGACAACAAAGGTCCTATTTTAACCAAAAAAAAAGAAAAAACCCTATTGTTTGCTTTATAAAATTGTTTTGGTTGCCCAAAGCTTGGCAAAGGCTTGTTTTAGTTAAAGTTTGTTGAAATTTAAAATTCATGATTTATTGTTAGGTGATGTTTCTGTCATCCTTTTAAAAATATACATAATTGCAAACCTACAAATGTTACAATAGAGGAAAGTATTTTCACTGTCAGTCAGATTTGATTTGTCTGACCATTTGTAAAAGATAAGTCAAAGGCTTTTATTATTTTATGCCTTTATTCACTTCTATTCTGTTCTTAAAGCTTTAATTATGGAAGTCTTTGCTTTCATAATGAAACAGCTCTTCCTTTCATCACTGCGGATGTTAAATATGTAGATGTAGTGTACTATAATCTCACTGTGTTGCCAAGCACATCATGAGCTATGTGCGTACAGTATACATGTCTGGGAATGAAGATGAGCCAAGCTGGTGAGTGACATGGTTTCATTTACATTTGCAGGCTTGTTTTTCTGCTGTGCTGTGTCTATCAACTTAAATCTACAATGCTGCAGGAAAAATACCACTTTGAATACATTTATATGTAAAAAAATAGCTGTGTAACATAAATTTAAGCTCATGCTGCTAGGAACTTGAAGTATAGCTTCTAAACCCACAGAATGATGTTCTATTTTCACTTTGCCCACTCCATAAGCTTAGCCACTCATCTCCAGTCCAAGATGACAGCATAGTCAAGGATAAATTAGTCTGACACTGCACTGGCTAAACACTGCCCATCATTCCCCATCTTCAGTGATCCACATTTACTCAGCTTCATGTCCCTTGGTGTCAAGCACGCATGGGATCACAGACCAGCTGGAGAGCACTGAGTGATGAGCTTTTGTCAACTTTGAGATGGCAGCAGAGGCAATGGGAGTACTCCCAGCACTCGCCCAAGATGGAACTACAGTGCGTCATCTGTGAGACATACCCATACTGGCAAGGCAGAGTATTCAGTCTACCTCCAGTTCATCATCACTGCACTGACTGCCTGCTGATGGGTGTCCACAGGGCATATTTTACGATATCTGAGAATCTGTTCTGATGCGATCAGACAAATTCCAGGTCACGCTTCGTGCCACAACATTCCTCCAGGTACATGTTCTGGTAGCTACAGAGTGTGTGATATGCTAGAAGAGCTAGAAGCAGTGTTACCAGATTTGACTGATAAAAAGTGTCCCCCACCCAGGTGCCACAAAAATAGCCCAGGTATTAATTTTTATTTAGAATAGTGTTTTTGTCATGGCCCTGGGTCTTTGACCCAGCGCTTTAAGTTTTTTTAAGTTTGTTATTAATGGTATTGTATGTTATTTTCTGTTTGATTCTTAGTTTGCGCACCGTTTATACATTTTTATCTTCATGAATTTCCTTGGTCTTTTCAGTCTTGAGTTCTTAATTCCAGTTTATATTAGATTTTACTTTTTCCACCAGTATTTCTCGTCCCATCCTGTTGTGTCAGCTGTGTTTGCGTTTCCCCGTTTAGTTATGGTTCTCACTTCCTGTTTTATTTTGGTAGTTACTAATGCCTTGTGTTTGATTTTACTTCCCCTTGTCTCATCATCGGATTAGTTTCAGCCGTCTCCTGTTACGCAGGTGTTTCTACTTCCCTCATTACCTCGTGTATGTACATATAGCCTCAGTTTGCCTGTGTTGTGGTGATGTGTCATACTGTGTTCCTCCTCTGTGTGGTCCCTGAGTGGTTTCCTTAGTGGGCCCTGAGTGGTTTCCTTAGTGGTTTCCTTAGTTTATTCCTGAAATTCTTAGTGTTCTGAGTTTCCTTTGCATTTCGGACTTTGTTTTGCCTCTGTTTTTGGATTTATTGTTTTGGATTTAATCAGCCTCAATTAAGGCTCACCTTTTGTTCTACCAAGTTTGCCTTACAAGTCTGCATTTGGGTCCTCCACTTCCACACACTCCCACCTTCATGACAGTTTTATTGGTAAAATGTATGCAAACTAATCACAATGATGAATGATACAAGTCATAAAATATATATAGTTGGTCCAAATGTATGTGGGCAATGCTACTTTTTTGTTCTTTTAATTTTGCCTCTGTACACCACAACAGTGGGTTTTAAATCAATCAAGATGTGATGGAAGTGCAGACTTTCAGCTTTAATTCATTCAGCCATTTTTACATATACATATTTATACATATGTACTGGAGCAACTGTGACCACATAATTTCCTCTGGGATTAATAAAGTATTCTAATTCTGATTCTTATATGTGTAAATCAAACATTTTGGCTTAAAATCACTCAATCTGGCAACTTTGTTCAGGAGTCCTCTTCATCTCTGGACAAAGACAAGGACCTGGAGGTCAGCCAGGGATTACACACCATGTTAAGATGGCCAACAAACTGAAGCTGTTTAGTATCCTTGTCTCACTGTCAGTTATGACCTTGAATTTGGTACATTGAAAGACAGCTACATAAAATAGCTGCATTACAACCCTGGCCTTAGCCTACATTTGCCCTGACCACCCAGCATTTTAACAAGTAATATTTTTCATCCACTTTCATCAAATATCAATCTGGTACAAAAGACAAAAGTGTTTATGCCTACAAGCACAGACAAGTGACCTTGGTCATTGATGCTGCCTCTCAGCCTCTGCTAAGCTGGCCCTGTGATCAATGATTCCCTGTCTGAATTGCTGTAGTCCTAAAGGTCTTCAGTTTTCTCTCACAGCTGATAAAAAAAGACAGCCTTTTTTATCCACCCACTGTTGGCAGTGGCTGAGTTTGTATGATGCTCAGGAAATGTTCTAATGAGAGTATTTTAGCCATGCTAGCACCAGAGGTTTTGAAAGCTTTTGTGTTGCCCTGTGCCCACCTGAAGCTCACCAATGAGCTGCTCCCCCAGGAGAGGGTTTCTGGGTACTTTGCTGTGGTCTTCAGAGAGGGTCTTTTTAATCACACTTAGTCTGGCCCCTCACGCAGGACCAGTTTACCTTGGGGTCACACAGGCATGGAAACTCCCTCAACCACGGTGGCCAACTAGAGCTCCGTCATTTGGGAGCAGCCCAGAGCATCAAAAGTAACTACTTGAGGTGGTTCCAGCATCTGACTGGGATGCCTCCTGGATGCCTCCTAAGTGAGGTGTTTTGGTATTAGAGATTACCTCTCTGGGCTGCTTTAGGAATGCTTCAGCATACCTCCATAACAGCTGGAAGATGTCTGGGTATCTCTGCTTAGACGTGAACTGGACCTGGATAAGTGGTAGAAAATGGATGGTAGGAAAAGGTTAAATTAACATTTGTGATCCACAGAAAATGAATCAATCTATGACAGGTAAGCATTTTGGGGATTCTTTTGTTTTTAAATCCAGTGAAAAGTTTTATCCTGTACTGGATAGACTACCAATAAATGAGTTGGTGATACCTTAGCTTATCATTTTAATTTCTGTTAGTCCATTAATTTATTTTGTGGGAGGGTGGTTCTTTAGATAGAGTAGGCTTATACTGGCTCCTAACAATTAGATAAGTTTAGATGTTATGCCATATTTCCACTTTTATCTAGGTTTCCACATTTAAAATGAGGTTCTAATTTTATCCCAAAATGCCAATCCGGGGTAATATTAGTAAAATATTTTACCATTTAAAAAAAAACACTGCTGTGCCAGTAGTTTAAAATGTGATCCTGTGTATTCTTCTGATCCCATTACTCTCAATGCTAGTTGTACAGCTTTGATGTTCACTGTAATTACACCACTTTGCAGCACTTTTTGTAAAAAAAAAATAAAATAAAATCTTTGCATATTAAATATGACCTTGGCATAATCCTCACAACAGCTTCTGCTGTTGTTTAAGTGTGTTTCTTAATGAACAGATATGCTCCTCCTCAGGCCTGACTTCTGCAGTTGAACTGCTCTCTCTGGTCATGTGCAGTACACACTGAAACCTAAATCCTGATACTCTTGGATGCTCTAATCCCTCCACACTACAGAAACAAAAACAGCATATTAATTTCATCTTGTTTTTAGCACATTACCCAATTTGAGCAGTTAGGAAATGTTCAGCTGGCCTGTGCTTGCCTCCCATAAGATTTACATTGGACTATTGTGAGAAATCACCCCAGGATGCAATAAGATGTAGCTGAAGTAGCTGGTAATGCACCTGCAAACTCCCAATGCAATATTTTGTTTTTTGTATTTGAACAATCACACATTGGGTCAAATTTCAGAAAATTTTACATGAATTTCATCATTATTATTATTTAGGCTCAAATGCCCGCACTGGTAACATGTTAACCTGTTTTTCAGAATCCCTCAGGTCTCCATGAAGAACTGAGTAGGCACAAGGGGATCATTATTTTACTGGACATGATTTAAGGTCACTGTCCTGCTTTATATTGGAGAAAATCCAGTCCCACTCTAGGGGATAGCTAGTATTGAAAAGATAAATCACTCAGAGTTCACAATCAAATCGATTTAGATTTAATCCAGCCTGCAAAGAATTAAACCCAATAGTGTGAAAATGGGTTAGAAATCCAACTGGCTAGTAAGATAGACTTGTACATGTACAGAGTAATACCAGAGAGCAGATTTAAACATTTGAGTTTAATACTCAAACAAAGCTCAAACAGACCCATTGTGCTTCCTGTGACATAGTACTGTGTTCTGCCTTTTCAGTTTCCAGAGTAGACTGAAGAATTTCCTCTCTAAGCCCTACCCCCAGGACTATTAAAGCTTTGACAGCATTTTAAACTAGCGCTGGCAGAGGATTCGTCCTGCCAGCTACTAACCAATAGCATGCAATAATTCCCCAGAGCCGAAGTTCTATTCTGAATTTATGGGTAGTATGTTTTAACAATGTAGACACTGGGCTGTGCATGCTTAGTATGCATGACACAACAGCACATGGCTGCAGAGGTTAATGTGAGCAGCATTGGGTCCTTTATGTCTTGTTTTGCCTGAGACCATTGCAGCGTCTAAGTCTGTTTGACAGGGAGGAAAGTTCACAGCTCTCCTACAGCTTATGGTTGTTCTTTTTCATGAAAAGAACAAAAATAAAAAAAATTTTTTTCAAACCCAGAATTTGACTTTTTCTCTTACTCATATAATCATAAAAATAGTTAAACCTTACCAGAATGATGATAGAGATTTGCACATCATTGTGTAGCTAGCCAGTTAGCCGTTACAGCCTCTATTTTAAATGAACCCCATAAATGTTGTTCTGCCCGGCACTATGACGTTCTTGCAAAATCACTGAAGTGAATCTTTGTGGTGAGGCAGTGCTGAAGTGCTGGCACAAGACGTTACCAAAGGAAATGGCAACGTCTCACTCTAATTACACTTCAGTGTGTGCAGTGGTGAACAAGGGAGAGCAGCACATTGGGATCATTTTAATGGGCAAATCACTGATGAGAATCCCATGAACAGCAAATGCTTCTAGCTCTGAATTTTTCAGTAGGCTTCACGTTTTGAGAGCAGCGGCCTCCGTGTTCAGCAATGTGAAAGGAAGATTCTTTCAGATTTTGGAAGGCGTGCTTGCATGCCATCCACAAAGTCCTGACAAGTCAGTCACTGAATGAGATAAGCAGGTGCTTTGGAAAACCTCTACCTTCTGTAAATACAGGGGAGCAGTACAAAAGCTGTCAGCTGAGGTTTTGCTGTAATATAAAATACCCCATCTACTTGACTATCTGTCTCTCTCAAAGTCTTACCACACTGTCTATGACATACTCAGTGCATGGCAAGTCCTAAAGAAACAATCTGTCCAAGATGTTTTATAAAAGACAAAGCTGCTTAGGATCACCTCATTTCTGGCAGTGTTGCTCTAAAAAAAAAGCTCAAAATAAACTGTTAACATCGACAGGTCTGTTAAAAAAAATACCCTGTGACAACCATAAAGTTGTATTTTGATTGCATTTTATCATCACATTAAGTACAATTTTCCTGAGTGTAGTTGATTCTTTCAACAACCCCTGCCTTCTCCTGTAATGTGATTGACCAACACTTGGCAGTTAAATCCCTTCCAGAGAAAAATGCCTCTGTGCTGCAGCCCCTGAGGTTATAAATGATGTTTGACGTTAATGTTTTTTTGGCTATATACAGCTACACTGTCAGAATGACTCTCTTATATCTGCATTATGTTACAGAACACATGATAATCCCAGAAAAAACAAAAAGGCATAGTAAAACAGGAAGTATTTTAGTTTTATTCTTTTTTATACATGTGATGTTCACAATATCAGGATTTTTTTCAGTTACTATGGACTAGTTTGATATTTTGAGAAATATAAATTTTTATAATTAAGCTTTCTGTTAGAGAGAAGATTGATGCCACTTTTTATGTCTGAACAAAAACTGTTCATGTCATACAAGATGTAAAAGATTTCCATGCTTTTGAGAGAGAGGGACATTTTTTGTTGTGTCATAAAAATGTGTGCATTGGTCAAACATACAGGGGAGACTCCAGGAAATAAATGACTCGAACCAAGAAATAGTCAAGAATTTAAACCTCATAAAAAAGATGAATTGTCACTTTTAAACTTAAGTTTTTGTGCAAATTTAAACCAGTGAGATATAATCTGTGTTTTGGTGGATTTCAGTTTATTGGTGAAGCAATGTATTGAGCCAAAATGTCACGCTGTACCTATCACAGTGATTGAATGGTGTTGACAGTTTGACAAATGATTCGTTTGACAATAGGTTCAGGGAAATGCATTAATGAGAGAGAAAAATTTGAATGCTTAAAGATGCTCTGATTCTTCTCTGTTCCATGCATAATATACAGTATATGGAAAACTATTGTGATAAATATTTAAGATTTTTGTTCTAATTAGTCCTGTTATCCTCAGCTCTTGCTTTCCCAGGGCAGTAGAGAATAACAGTTGCTTTATCCACAGGAAGCACCAAATGACATAACTTAGCGACTGCAACAAGCTATTAGTAGATTCTCACTAGACAGTGGGGATAGCGGATGGTGTTGGCCCATCTTAAGTGTTATTACTGTTAACATGGACTTTGTACTTGTGGAAATGTGGAGGGAGACAGGCACATTTTCACTGGTTACCATAACATTTTATTCCAAGATTTTACTGAATCTCTATGTTTTTGTAAAGTTGGGTTTACAAAATATAGAAACAGGAATTTTTAAAAAGAAAAAGAAAACAGAATGAAAAAAAGAGATCATAGATAATGTTTATTGTCAGTGATTTAGGTGGACTATAGTGTACATGTACAGGACCTGGGGCTGAAGGATAGTGGATGACTGGGAGAAGCAATGAAAAAAAATTATACTGTACACTGTACACACCCTTGGAACAAGGAGCAAGACCTAAACTGTCTCTTCACTCGGTTCACTCTTCATCTGAGGCTGCAGCAAAAGTGAACAGCTACTGTAAAACTTTTGGCGGCGTTGTGGGACTCAGACCTGCAATTCTTGTTCCTGCTTGTTAGTAGGTCTGATGTAACAGAACCTGACTGTGTAGCATCACATCCCAGTGAGTTGGCCAGTGAGGACAGTTTTAACTAAACTGTAGCATTTTCACTGATCTCAGTTGCTTTTTAAAGTACATTTTTGTTTAGAGCTCAATTACCATGATTTAAAACTGTAAATTGTGTAAAATGATCCCAGTATATTCATTTAATTGAAGTGTAGCTTGTCTTTGCTTTGATATTTCCACATAGCACCAAAATTTCCAGTTTATCCTCAATTCTTTTGCTGGCTTTGACAAACCTGATTAAACTCTAATTCATATGTGTGTCATTAGTGTACCAATCCTGCAAACATTGAAACTCATTTCCTTCTATCATTTACTGATTATTCTATGTGTGCTTATTTGTTTTCATACTGTAGAAGTACCTACAGTGTTTAACTGTAGTTTTATTGATGTAGACATGAAATTATTGAATCCATTTTAAGATTAAAGAAAATCATTTTTCAAAAACTTATTTTTATTACAGAATATTGCTGAAGGAAAGAATAAAAACTCCAGCACATATATAAAAAAAATTAACTGAAGTTCTTTCATTTTATTTGAGCAGGAGTGCCCTAATTATCAAAAATATCTCTAACTTAGCGGTGGAAAAATCTGACACATAACCTAAAGGATCCTAAACTATTTTTTCCCCACTGGGATTTATTTTTCTCTTCATAGGCAGCTCTGAAAATAACATTAACACAAGGTATTTGGGAAGTCACTGACGTCTTCCAACAATGAGCATTTATTCTGTTTGCAAAGCTGCAGACTCGATAATATTTTAGCTTGTTTATTGTTTGTCATCTGGCTTTGATTTTCCAACACAATAGCGTACGAAAGCAACGTTGCATCGAGGCCAACTCAAACAATCACATATACACACATGCACACAGTATACAGTAACAGCCAGTATAATAGGAATACTTTAATAAATTAGTGGATGAGGAGCTCTGTCTGATTAAATTTTCACTTAAGGACAGGAATCTGTTTCTGTGTAAGACATTTGAGCCCCGTACCATATTTTCCAACAATGCAGAGTTAACTATTTGCACTGTTTATCTGAGTACAATTTAAAATATAATGAGTCATAGTAATGTTTCTAATGAACTTTTTTATTGAATATAAATTAGGATGCTAAACCACTGTTCTATATGTCCCTAAGTACCACAGTTCAGACAACTGGGTGGTAGGCTATCTATAATATTTACTATAGTGAGAGAGTGGATCCACTGTTGATGTTACTGCATTCAAATTTAACTAACTTGATGACTCAAGTAGCTTCTTGAGACCATGGTTTTATTTTATACTTGAACAGAGAGCTAACTTGAAATGAAACTTCTTTAGTGAATTTAAAGCAGCTACAAATAAGTATGTACTGAATCTAATGATTACGTGTACTGTGAATGGAGCAGCTTAAGCCACACAGAACTATAACGTGACTCTGCAGCTCCCCCTGGATCACTCCCACTGCTCATAAAAAACTCACTATACATTACCTGCTGAGCACCAAACAGAAACAGTTAGCAACCAGCTGTGCATTTAGCAGCTAAAGAGCCAGATATTTACCTCAAGAGTTAGTTGACATCAAATTGTTCTAAAAGAAGTTCTTAAATTTCTTCTTAAATTTGTCAGGTGGCCAGCGGCACAGCTCCGAATGAAGGATAATGTTGCTCTATACTGTGTCTGCAGGCTGTGTAAACAGGAATCTGTTTGCTAACAAGTTCACCATATCAGCTTAAAAGGTGATAATATGTCAGTGTCGTGTTTACAGATTGCACTCAAGTGGACAAAAATAAAACAGAATTGTTGTCTGCAAATTCGGCAAGCAGGGAAATGTAGTTCCTCATTTTAGTTTAAGTGTGTTTTCTGTACTGTGCATGAATACTAACCCAATTTTATTTCCCAGTATGAAGCCAACTGTAGCACACTCATTATGAACTCTCGATGTCACACATTGTAAAGCTTGAGACATCCCAATGCTTTTTAGAGTCTCTGCAGTTTAGCTCTTTTAACCTTTTCAACAGTATATTGCAGTCTGGGGAGAACAGGCAGTGATTCTTCAGTCTGCTTTAGCTGATAAAAAAGACGATAGGTTTTTTTGCTGTGCGATTTGTCACAGGGAGAATGGGGTTGCAGACTGCAGAAGAAAAATATGAGCAAAATTTATTCTCTTTAACTGATTTCAGCACAGTGGTCCAGTGCTTAGCATTGCTGCTTCACAGTAAGAAGGCTCTGGATAGAACCTCCTGGTCAGCTGGGCCCTTTATGTGTAGAGTTTTCATGTTCTCTCCGTACCTGGGTGGGTTTACTCTTGGTGCTACAGTTTACTCCTACAATCCAAAGACATGAATGTTAGGTTAATTGGTGATTCTGTGTTGGCTGTAGGTGTGATCTATTTGCCCTGCACTCATGACCTGTTCAGTGTGCACCCTGCCTCTTGCCCTCTGACAGCAAGGATAGGCTTCAGCTGCCTTGCAAACCTGAACTAGAAGGAAGAAAATGGATGAGTGGATGGATTTTGCCCATTACACTAAGACACATTTTAATTGTACTTAGATAGTATATTTTAGAGTGTAAATGAGCAGTCAGTTAATTGTTAAAAATAAAATCAGAAAAAGGCATCTATATACAGTATATATTGATAACTTAATTATTCATTATGCATTTTTTTATCCACCAGAGTATTGTTTTGAACTTACCAGTCACTCATGATTCAGTAATCTAACAAGATTCCCCAAAATATCTTTATAGGAAAATACAAAGAAACTCTCGTGCTCCAGATGTTGTGAATATTTGCAGGCCTTTCTGTTTTGTTTGTGTGATAATAAATGTAATAATTAAGTCTTTACATTTTGGCATGGTAACACAAGCACTTGGATAGTATCGCTAGCATTTTTAACCATTTTCTTACATGACTGAATATTTATTTATTTAACTTTTAGTGTGCTGATTTCTTTTATCTTGATTTTCCCACATATAGTACTTTGTAACTCAGTAGCCTGAGATAAATAATATTATTGTAAACATCTGTTCATTCTTTTTCTTAAATGCTTATTCATTTCAGGGTTCAGGATGGGCTTGGGCATATCCTAGCTGTAATAGGGCAAGAAGCTGGGTACTTCCTGAGCAGGTCGCCAGTTTATCACAGGCCTTTTATTGCTGTTATCAAAAGGACCAAATTAAGTATGAAAATATAAGAATAAAAAAAATAAATAAAATTATTATTTAGTAAATAAATTGCAATATATCTGCTTTACAGTTCTAATGTGATTTTCCTCATAAGCTATTTACACATAAAATAATTATAAATTTTTTATAAATTTTTTTAGCAGTTATATATTCAGTTTATAAATCATTAGGGACAGTTTTTGTTTTATTAAACATATTGTTTGCTTTAGTTTTACATTACATCCATACATTTATCAAGTCACTTAATTTGCTTTTGAGCAAGACTTATAAATAATATTCTGTGTTTTTGTTCAAACCCCTTTTGCTAAATATTTCATATCTTAACCTCCTGAGACCCAAGCTCTTGTTTGAAATGCATTTTTAATTTCTCCCAGTTATTTGGGATTACTTGGACCTGATAAGTTTAAAAACTGAACGTCATCTTTGAAAAGGAAGTAAAAGTAAAGTATGCCCTCATATGGGTGCAATGAGTTTATTTTACAGTTTAATACAATGAAGTTTAACACTTTTTTGAGCAGAATGAAATATAAGGTGCAGAACTGCCAAAATGTAATATGAGGACGTGGGGTTTCAGGAGGATAAGCTGCCCTACTGATATGTGTTTTTCAAATACACAAATACTCACTGCAGAGACATCAACCCCTCATACTTTCTAATAATTGTGCAAATTTTCATTTACAACAAGTTCCATCTGTCACATCTCATTTCCATTATATATAATGACGGTTGTTGTCTTCCATAGTTCACCTCCACGACCCCTATGGGACCAGAATACTCAAGGAACTGTAAGATCACTTACCACACTACCTAAGTAGACTACAGTTGTAACTAGTATAACACTGACAGGTCATTTGAGGTCACACTTTAGATAATGAATGACAGTACTGTACATAAAGCTGCTAGTTAAAGACATTTTAATCACCCCGTGAATGAAACAAAGATCTTTTTTTTTCAGCCAATCACTGCTACAACAGTGTTGTATGTGAAACAGGAACTTAAATGTGCTGCCTTCATTGCAGTCTAAGGATTCATTCACCTTGTAATTATGCAGTAGCCTTCTGGCCATCATCTCACAGACAGACAGACAGATGCACTGAACCTGTGACAGAATTACATGAACTGTGAGCAGTATTTCTTTTTCATCTTGCCCCTGTGATGCTCAACACTTGACAGGGTTTTGTTGGTGCGGTGTATGGGTAGATGGGCAATTTAGCACGTTTCTCTGTGTGTCGGTGTGCGTTGGTGTGTCAGTGTGTGTAGGTGTGTGTCACTTTGTCAGCAGTGGCACCTACAGGACGTGAACACGTGGGGCTACAGTCAGTTCGGGTAGATGAATTACAGCAGCCTGTGCCGTTGTAAAACGCTGGTGTATTTGTCAGCACACTGCTGTGCCCGTCCAGGAACACTGACTCAGAGAGTGGCTGCTCTCTCACTGTAAATTGTGTATGGGAGGTCGGAGAGATGTAAGAAGTGACAAACCAACACAGCAAAATGAAAATGTGTGCAGTTAACATTCTGCATTCAGCTCCCAGGCAAGATTTCATGCTTGCTGTGGGAGAGGGCTCTTACCATTGACTGATCGGTGAGTCACTCCACTCTGATACAGACAGCATCTGTTGGAGCGAATTTAATGCAACATGGATTTCTGCTTTGTGAATTATGAGTTTTCATAACCTTGATGCAATATTACTGTCTTTTCATAGTGAGCTTTGAGGATGAATAAACCTGTGATAGAAGAACACGTGACAGTCGCCCTCACATATCTCTTTTTCTTTGATTTGCTCTGTATTGTGTCTGTTTTTCTGCTTATGGTCATCCTGCTGATGTTTTGCTGAGGCACTTAGCCAGACCTTTATGACAGAGATACATCTTCTGCAAGAGATGATAAAAACCAGCTGAAGTGCTATGTAAAAATTATTGTGGTTGCACTGGAAACTGTGGTGTATGTTACTGACTAGGAGGCCACATTAGATTGAGTGTTAGCCCAAAAAAGGCAGTGAGAAAATCAGAGCTGCCATTCAGTGCAGTCAGTTTGCTTGTTACAGCAGTGACATGGGCATTAGAGTGAAGTTTTATTTCAGATTGCTTTCTGTATTTATTTCTGCTTGTATCCAATATAGTTTCTACTGAAATGCAACGGCAAAATATTTGCTTTGCCTCAAAATTCTGCTGTTAGTGAGCTTTAGGGAAGATTTATTGTTCCCTTTAGTTAGAAGAGAAGGAATCACAATTCATACTACAGTAAGTAGATTTGAGAGGATGGCAAAGGACCAAAAATGATTTGTGGAAATGAGGGTTCATTTCCTGCTTTGGAAACAAATGGTGCTTCTTAAATATAAAGCTCATTTACATGTATGAGTCACAGAATTGTTCTCCTATGCATTGTCAGTGCAGTATCTCCAGGCTGTACATCATTATGATGTCTTATATTGGGCCCCTGGCTGTCTAGTTTCCTGCTTTAGTGAAACAATTCATACAGTAAACTGAATAGCTTCTTCTATTCCCTGTGAATAATATGTGATTTACTGTCTTTTGTTTTTCAATCTTGTGGCTCTATTGCTCTTATGTATTCAGCAGCAGAATAATAGAGACAGTGATTGAAGGAAAACTGCTTATATAGTGTTCAGACCATTTAAATGACAATAAATTTTATATTGTGCAGTGGAATTGTTTTAATATTTCATACACATATACTTCGTTAAAGCTTGATATATTAAAATTGAAGTGTACTTTAAGAGCCAAATACAAAATGTGTGTGTAAATTTTCCCTCAAGCAACACACTGTTATGTATGCACTTGCTACTGGTGCGCCACCTAGTGGTCTGTTGTTTTAGACAACTTACAGTATGCAGGAACTTACAGCACTGTAGAGGACAATGGTTCTCCTTTCCACATTATCTTCTCGGTTGTGTTTCTTCTGTGAAATGCACCACAAAAGAGAGGTGGATTATAATGTTTTTTTCAGTTCAATTACTGCTCTGAAAATCCAAGGACACACAGGGATAAACACTTCTAACTGGGATTTAACTCTAATGTGGTCATTCACCTTAAATATAGAAATGTAGAGTTACTCTTCTGAGGCTTTATATTGTTTACAAATGGCTGTTTTACTGTTGTGTACTGTCAATAATCCCTGGAAAGGGACAAACACCAGTACATTTTTCAAAAAATTAAGAATCCCTTTGAGAACGGGCAACTAAACAAGGGTAAAAAAGCTAGTCATTCAGTGGAAATAACTAAAATATGGCATAAATATGCCCAGAAGTCTTCTTACCATTTTGTATTTGGTCTTTTGTACAACATTAACAGACTGCATGTACTAAGTAGCGGCAGCAGAGACTTGAATCTTTGTGTCTTTCAACTTTCCACATTGCAGAATGGGCCCAGCAGGTCAGTAGACCCATGCTAATTGAAGACATGTTTTAAGGACGATACTTCAGCCACCATGAAAGGGTTAGGAGCCAACCGCAGTCGTCACCTGTCTGACTCATGTGAACCAGCGGGGTGTTCCCAGAAGCCTCTGTGTCCTTTGAGCTCTGACCCTCATAGCTCCTTTCTGTTGAACCCTACTATAAACCACTATGGCACTCTGGACCCCCATCTCCATCAGTGCCCGCCCACCAGCCCCACCACCTTGACTCCTGACTGCCTGCTGCCTTTCAGCCAGATGTCCAACAGCAGCACCTTTCCTCGTCTGCATTTTACTTCTCAGACTGACCAGGTTGACTGCTCCCAGGCCTGTATGGCTGGTGGCGGCGGAGTTGGGCAGGGCAGCAGGGCAGGTACATTATCCACCTCATTGTCTATGGGTATGGGCTTGGGTCTGGGCCTGACTGGTGCCCCTATGATCACCAGTGGATCGGCCACTATCTCCTCTGCAGCAGCAGCCAAGATGAATCGGTTACCTTCCAGCCTACTGGATCAGCTAGAGAGGCACCTGCCCCTACAGCGTGATGGCTTCAGTACACTGCAGTTCCATAGAGGCCGTATGTCAAAACAACGCAGTGAGAGCCCAGGGCGTATACGTCACCTGATGCATTCTGTGCAGAAGCTGTTTGCCAAGTCTCAGTCCTTGGAAAATTCTGCAATCAAGGGTAGCTTAAATGGGCGCTCTGCTGGAGGAATGACTGGGACTACAGGAGGTGAGGATAGTGGCAGACCAACCCGCAGGAGCAAAAGTAAAGACAGGGCTAAGACTGAAGGGCAAAAGCAGAGACCTAGACCTAATACACTAGGCCTCTGGGGCTCAGATGATGCCCTGGACACTGACACTACCAAAGCTGGCACTATAGCTGTAGGTTACCGCAACCCACTGAGTATGATGACTCTTGGCAGAGCGGTGTCAGACAGCCAGGCCCCTCCAAGACATATTCCACAGGGCTATAACACAATTTCTGCACATACTCTCAAGACCTCCAAAAGCAGCAGTGACCTCAAGTTCCTGGCATGCCCAGCAACACAAGTAGGATCCAAGGATGAGGAGGGAAGAACTAGGGGGAGCAAAGATGATACACTGGTGAAGAGGGGCTCTTGGTCCACTCTTACACTTAGCCAGGCCAGGCAGGTGTTGCAGAAGGGCTCTGCTACAGTCAACAGGACCCTGCTTAAATCAAAGTCATGCCACCAAGACTTGGCACAACAGTTCCTTCAGGTAGGAGGGCTAGTGAGTATTCACCTTCATCATCATTTTTTGTAAGCTTTCATGGATATATTTATAATTTCTCTGTGTGTGGCTTTTTTATTGGTTCTGTTTGAGCACTGGAAATCTTGCACTTTATTGTCACGATTACAGAGTTTCTCACAAGTCATCACAGCCATATTTCCTTTTTTAAGCCATTGCTGCACATGCTCAGAATCATACTGCAAAAACTGGGAAATACACGCAGGGATACTGTATTACCCTGTATTTTAAAGTTTCTTAACAGAGCATATGTTTTCATAATCCAGGTCCCTCTGGGGGACTGGGCAGGGACTTTGGGTCACGGAAGGACCAAAGGAACTGAGATCCCTTGTCGAAGGATGCGCAGTGGCAGTTATGTTAAAGCTATGGGAGACTTAGAGGACAGTGATGACTCAGAGGGAAGCCCCAAACCTTCGCCCAAATCTGCAGCTCGTCGCCAGAGCTACCTGAAGGCCACCCAGCACTCGCTGAGTGAACAGCAGCCACCACCGACTCCACGCAAGTGAGTCCCACAGTATAGTGAGTCAAAATATGACCTTGATTATCATGCTCATTGTTATGTCACTGTTGATTTTGTGCCATTTTACTTTACATTCATTAAAACATAAACAGGCACTGAAAGAGTATTTGCTATAGGGGTATTTTTCTCATGCCTCCAAAGGTAGTCAGCAGGTGGCAGCATCCTGTCACAAATAAATGTCAATATGTGCAGTAGCACTTGGTCAAAACAAGCTCATAGAAGTTTTACATTGGAGATAAAGATGCAGTCTAATGAGATGGGACAAGAAACTATATACATTCTAATTTTTATGTGCTGCAAAAGCAATAGGTGAACGTTTGCCATGTGTTTTACCTCTACATCCACACGGACAGGCCTCGTTGCTACGCTCTCATGCGGGAGGATTATCTGTGGTCTCCTCTACAGAGTGCATGCTCTATGCAGCATCTGAGGTCAGTGTAACCTAGAGGCAGGCAGTGTGGCCCTACCCACCCTACGTGATCCTACCACTGCTCTCCACCACTTTTTTTGTCTAACCCTGCCAGTAATTTTCCTCTCCGCCCCCGGTTCCATCTCTCACCTTGCAGGTACCCTGAGTGGCGTGTTAGTACTTTTACCCACTTTCTCAAGCCCTGATTTCATAACATGTAAATTTTCCATGAAAATCACTCGAGCACACCCTGTTGCTTATTGCACACACATTTTCACTAACACCAGGTGCCAACTCGGCAAGGCAGAACAGAGGAAATTATTTTTAAGATAAATTAAAATGCAAATTTCTAAAATTCTATTTAGCAGCTTTGCTCTTGTATCATTATTTCCTCTGTGCTGCTATTTAAGCACTAGCACATATCACTATCCACACATCTCAGTCGTGTTTAATTTTAAAATACCCAGGGGAACATTTCCCTGGTTTATGTTTCTCCTGGATATCATCAATTAAACACAGCCCTTACTTATTCCAGTCTCTGACTTCTGAGAGGCTGATTATTACGTTTACTTCCACAGCACCCTACCGTCCCTGAAAGAGCTGTCCACTAATCGGAGCCTTGATAACTTAGACTGCCTGGTGAGTCCTTTGGAGGCCCCTCCACGCCACAGGAACAATGATTTCAGCCAATGCTCTGGCACACTGGGCAGAGGACCGGGCACTCAGGTATGGTCACTTTGTTATTAATTGTTGTTATTATTGACAAAGATAATTAGTCTGTTTGACTCAGGTGTTGTAGATTAGTAAATATCCACAGGGAAGTAGTTTGTGGTGCTTTATCTCAATAAACATTAGACAAAATAATAGAAAGCACGACATCACAAACGGCAAAAACAACAATCTTCTTTCCAAAACAGTTAAAATATAATTTTAGCAATGGTAAGATTTAATGCAGCAATATTAGAAGTACACATACCTTTGAAAATTAAAAAAAAAAAAAAAAAAAAAGCAAAAAAAAAAAAAGA
>VUQS01034994.1:22918-38993 GCA_015108495.1 Heterochromis multidens | reverse complement strand
TTGAAAATTTTTAAATAAAAAAAATAATTTTTTTTTTTTTTTCTTTAAAAAAAAAAAAAAAAAAAAAAGGAAGAAAGATTAATAAATGCAGATTAAGATCGTGATTTTCTGCTAATTTGCCTATTAAACAGACTTCTCAAGTTTGTGTCAGAAATAGGATATTAGAATAACAAAGCCACGGGAGAGTACTACCTCCATCATCTGGGATTACCGAAGTAATGTTTCCTACTTTACGTCGTTTATTAACATGCTGAGTATTGAATAATTTGCAAAACCAAGCTGGAGAAGTAAGCAAACTTACTATAATGGGTGAAATAAAAATCCAATTAAGACACACGTTTAATGGAAAAGGAAATAAAAAGGCTTAGAAATTATAGGCTAATTATTATTATTATTATTATTGTTATGGCTAGCGTTTTTAATAAGTTTTATTGTTCTTTATGGAGGGATAATTTCTCATTTTTGATAATATCTACAAAATATGTACAACATGTCAAGTAACTAATTAACTGAAGGCTCCCTGCTGAAGTTTCTAGTTCTAATCGTCAGCACTGTGACCTCCTCATTTCTTCTCATTCACTGTCAGTATCATTCAAACTATGTACTTTGTTAATTTAGATTATTTTGTATTGTTTATGTAGCCTATAGGCTCATTTTTTCACAAGCTGTTTTTTTTTCGTATTTTTAGGTATTCTGATAACATTTGTTTTGGAATTCGTGATTGGAATAAACATTTGAAAATTAGATGAAAAAAAATGTGCAAACCATGTCCGATTAACTTGAGTGAAACATTTAAAGTTGTGTAAACGAGGAACTTCAGCTAATTGAACTCTTTGCCCAGTATCAAAGTTTTCCAAACTCTCAGTAGAGTCCCACACACACGCCTCATTTCCATACTGAGGATCCCACGGCTGGGCTCGCCCATACTCCCCTCTGATTGGTCCGCTTGTATCAACAAACGCCTTGCATATTTATCTTCCTCCCAGCTATTGGTTGTCGCCGCCGTCATTCTTGCGCGTGTCTCTCTATAAGGTCTCGTGCTCAACCAGAAGCTCGAGCAAACCTGAGATGAGGCTAGAGAGGGGCTGTGGTGCGCCTGTCGCAACTCAACACTTTTCCAAAATTTAGCCACAATTGTGATTACTGTTTCCTCCATGCCTTTCCATTCCTGGATACATCGTTCCCTTCGATTTTATTTAGAGTAGTTTATGTTTTTTTTTTATTTGTAGGGTTTATTTATTTTTAGTTTTTGTTGAGCATGTGCTTAATTTTGCAAGGATTGCAGAGGTGCCACCGGGAGTGAGTTAGGGCAACATGCGCCGCTGGGATATGGTTTTCAACCGAAAGGCTTATGGAATATAGCCTGTTTTTCCAGAACCTGTATGCCTTCTGGTCCAGCCCCGTAAAGAAGAAACTAATACTGCTCAGCATCATGTTTTTAATATGGGTATACATGCTGTACTCCTGCGTGGGCTACTGTTCCACCATGCCAAGTTTGGTAGTGGAGAGTTACCGGGGCAAGGAGACTAGTTCTGCGGTGGGCAAGAGGACAGAGAGCAGCAGGACGGACCTGGTGTCCAGACTGCTGGCCAAACCGCAGCCCTGGGAGGATATAGAGAGTGACTATGAGGAACCGTCCATCAGGACCGCTGCGTCCAGAGACCTGCTCAATAACGAGTTGGACTCTGACAGAGCCGAAGACTGGGACGAGATGCGCGGGGAGCACCAAAGAGCTCCGGAGCCCAGCGCCATGTCCAGCTTCTCCAATGGTTCCGGGAGCAAGAAGCTGCCGCAGGCGATCATCATCGGGGTGAAGAAAGGAGGGACCCGGGCTCTGCTGGAGTTTCTTCGGGTTCATCCTGACATCAGAGCCGTGGGAGCGGAGCCGCACTTCTTCGACCGCAACTATGAGAACGGGCTGGAGTGGTACAGGTAAAACTAATCACTTGGCATTTATTTATTTGGATGGAAGGTGAATATACTTTAAAAGAAAATGTGACAGCTTTGCACACTCGGGAGAAGAAACTGTACGGAAGAATTTGCAAAGCTGCAGAACAGCGATGCTGAATTTATTCAGTAAGCCAGACAAACAAGGGTCAAACAGGCTGCATATTTTCATATACTTTAATTTACGTCAGATTCATCGTTCCACACAATTTTGTAAGCTTGTTCATTTTCCCACCCGGCAACATTAACGCATTTTAACTCAGCTTAATCTAATTACCTATAAATCGCTTTATATGTCACTTATTTGGAGCTCATCAAAGCACACCGAATTCTAATAATTATCCAATAAGTTTTGAGTTAATTTAACAACTTAAACCTTTAAATAAACACACAGGTTGTGACCTCTGCTTTGTTCCGTGTGTTTACGTCCTTTTGGATGTTGGCTGCTCAGATTAGACATTTTTAATTAATTGTTAATTTTGAGGATTAATGGCAGACTGATTTTTTTTCATTTTTTTTTTTTCTTTTGAAAGAATTGAAGAATTGAAAGTGCATTATGAAGCTGATTAGGGATTACGGTCGGGTTGGCGCGTTTCTGCGATGTGCAGTGATCTCTGTTGGACACAGTGCAATATTGCACCTCCGCGGGGATGCGTATTCGGGCGTGTATGTCAAGTTTCAACCCTACTTTTCTAGTTTATTTGGCTGAGTCGTGTTATTTTACGACCGAGGAGCGTTTTTAATTAAATTATGTCCAATTTATTAGGATCAAAGGATTGCGTGGACTACAGGCAGGTGTTGACCGACCTTTCACCTTCCGTTAGTGAGCAACTGCGGACAGGTTTCAGGCTACTCAGCTACAATGCGTTGTGATAAGAGGCTTGAAGCACAATTCGCGCAAATCTGACCAATCCCAGTGTGTTAAGATCCAATTAAAAATGGTCAAAATTAGTTGCTTTGTTAGATCAGATTTGAAAAATTATATCAGTAATAATAAATGTCAGTAATATCACGTCTTTGTCTCGTAGAATATTCAGTCGAATAGTGTTTATAGATTTGAAAAGGGTTTGAACTATTCTTATGTCAATGGGCTTCAAAAGCCTAATAGCTAACGTTGCAAGAAAATGGGATCTAAAAGACAATGCAACGGTTCTTTGTAGAACAAAAGCCATTCAAAATTTTCAAAGGTCGACAGTCTGAGATTATCCTGGTCACTTAAGTGTTAATATGAGGAGCTGAGGGACTATTGAGCTTAATGACCATACTTGGCAGGTCACAGCACAGACAGACTTATTAAAATATATTCTAATACTTACCTGAGTTTTTCACATCTTCTACCATTTTTTTTAGTTTCTTTTTAGTGATATTTTACTTATCCTGATTTTTATCAGTGCTCAGTTATGCTGGACATTATTTTTGTAAGCCATTTTTATAATGCAGGTAAAGTTCCAGCTATTAATTTGCCAATGGTCGAATTCAATTCAATTCAATTCAGTTTTATTTATATAGCGCCAAATCACAACAAAAGTCGCCTCAAGTCGAATCAAGTTATTGATTGGCTTTTAAAATTACACCAACAGATACAATGTAAGAAATTACCAGTTATCAGTTAGTTAACCATGTTAATATCATGCTTTAAAAATCTTTAACCCTGTTAATATTAATTACCCTTAATTCTTGTGTTTTTTCACAAGTTTTATATGAATATAAAAAGGCAAAGCTCATCAAATGATAACTTGAAACTTTGATCATCATTTGTATGTGATTTTAATTTTTTTTTTGCATGCGCTTGCTTTGATAGAAACATTGATTTACTGCAACCAGATTTACTGGTTTGAGTTTGTAAGAAGGTTGGTATTTAGCTGACTTCCACCTACTTCATTTCCAACTTTTCTACACAGGGAAATGTGGAAAAGTACAGTCAGCTTTTAGACCATGAAATTCAATACTTTTTTCAAAACCATGTAAAGAAGTCAGGACTTAAGGTTTTGTGATAGAATGGAAGCGCTCACACATATTTTATTTGTCTTTTATTTTGCATTGGAAACACAATCTATTTGACAACACTTAAGCAGTGTACAGTCCAGATATTGTTTGAGATAAAGACATTTTATGCTTCTCGGGCATATCATAAACAGCACTTATGTTAAACAAAAATCCATTAACGTTTTTTTTTTTTTCTTCCAATGGAAGTTCATTCAGATTCTAACAGCAAAATCTGTTCTGAAATACTTTTATTGAAGAACTGCAGTGAGAAACGCATGTTACAGTGAAACAGCTGGTGTAAGCAGTCCCTGTAGTGAAGAAAAGAAGGTTTTCTTTTTCGAGGGTGAGGATGGACAGAGAAGGGAAATTATACTAAATTCATTGCTGATCCCCCTCACTGTCCCATTAGAACTAGATACTGGAGATGATTTGGCAATTTGGGAGGGAATGCTGAAATTTTCCAGACAGAAGCAAAATTGTGTGGCATTGAACTATTTTCTGTGGGAATATGATCAGAGATCATGGTCATTTGTGGAGACAGTTATGTGTGTGTGTTTGTGTCTGAGTTGTGTAACTCACCTCTCATTGTTTGTTGATTTGCACAATCTCCCTGCCATGCACTATTGTAACTAGCTTGCACCATCCTTGCCTCCCCCAATGGGCACACATTTAGCATTGGAATTCCACCAAGTAAATGCAGCCACAGAGAGATAGAGAGAGCAGAAAAGACTCGGGGAAGAGAAGTTTCAAAATGAAAGGAGGTGGAGATAACAAGTCCTTTTGTGGATTTCTGATGTTCTTTGACAGTTTTTATTTGTGCCAAAGACAAACACATGATTCATGCTTTTGACCAAGGGGTCCTTGTATCAGGAGGTACACATTTTCACAGTGAGGTCATGCATGAACTAGCCCCGACGAACACACACGCACACACACAGAAAGAGTGACTCAGAATTAAGCAGGCCACTGTGACTGAATGTGAAGAGGAACATTGCTTCTTTATTTTCTATTTGCACCTGTTTCCTGGGGTAGTGTAAGTGAAACTGGTGTTATCTGAATAATTTTAAAAAGATGTACGCTTATCTTCAGCACACACTTTAATGGCAAAACTGCAGTAAGGTCATTCCTAAAAAGTTTAATAGCTCCCAAAGAATAAGCACTAGAGCTCAAAGAAAGCAGCGTGAGTGTTTTTTTTGAAGCGACCACTTTAATTTTTTTTTAAAGTTTTCACAGGCTAGTATGTAACAAAGATATGTAGCAAGCAAAGAGTTGTGATTCTTAGTGAGAAGTTACAAAGTGCTTTACTTTACAGGAGAAAACAAGTAGAGACAAGAGACAATAATTAAAAAAAAAATCTTTATAATTTAATGCCATAAAATCTTAAAGAAACCCCCCAAAAAAAACTTTTGCAGTGATTTGGCTTTTTTGAGAGTTTGCAGAAGTTTGTCTTAAAGTTGCTAAGCAACTCTAAGTAGCTTAAATTCATCAGTTTTACTAGAAATTGATTTTTTTTTTCGGTTTGTATGATGTTGTATGTCACTTTGGAACATGCTGTAACTCGTGCACATTAGTTGAAGGCTTCTCTCCTTCCACATCGACTTTGTTTTCTTCAACTTGAAGTATTTTATTTACTCCTAACTCTTGTTGACTACAGTCCTCATCTCGCCCTGTCAGTCTGTGGTGCATATTGCTCTCTTCATATCCCATTTAGTCGTATTTGCTATGAAGGGGCTTTGATATGTAATTACTGTGCTGTGGTTTTGCTGTCGTGTCGCGGGCTCTGGTCTTAGCTCACTGTCAGGGCCAGGCACTGTTGACGCTGTTGCTCCTCCCTCGGAGTGGCTTTAGCATTAAACAAGAAGCTGTACACATGTTGGGCAGGGTGCAGTTACATAGTTTACGGCCATATGGTGGTACGAGTCTTAGGTTTTAATATTGCGGTGTTAACTTGTGCTATTACCAAGCTTATTTTAACTAGAATCTATCAGAATCTATCAGACATTTGTTGATCTCTGCACAAGAAATGTTTTGAAGTTAAAGTTTTGCTTCTGGTTGTGAGTTTTAAGAAGTGGTGTGTCAAAATAAAGCAACGTAAAATTTGAATCGTACCCCTGACTATACTGCCTTTACTCCTTGTGAGATGTGATTTACAATCAAAGGTGATTCCAGCTCTGTAGAGAGATTGTTGTGACGCCATCCCTGAGCAGGATGTCTCTCTGGTCAACCTTTGTATCTAGTCTGTGATAAAACACTGTGGAGATAAACAGACTTAAAAAGCAGTGTCAGTAAAAGCTACTTATAGCACTACAAAAGGACAAGTGGAGCATTGTTGAAAATGGGCTTCCTAAAAAAAAAAAGAAACCAAGTTCCCCTATCAGACTCAGGATGCCTGCGGAAGTCTGCACTGTTTGAAAGCTGTTATCTATCTCTACCCCCACTGGTAGTTCTTGAGTCAGAGTCAGACTGCATCTCCTGACCATGTCAGAGACAGTTCTGGATGGGTGCACGTCCTTTATCTGCTCGCCACAGGGATGCTCCTATTTCCATGTAGGTGACCCATCCACTCTCTGTTGCCACTGACCTCACCCTCCTTTCTTCCTCTCAATGGCCAAAAAGGCCACCTGGTTCTACAGAGCATCATTTAAAGGCACCAGACCAACAAAACACAAGTGCTAATGTTTGCATACATGGGATGTTTTGAAGAAAGTCAGTGGGTACATCGAAGTCTTGTTCATTCAATGCATATAGCCTGATTGTAATAGGCTCAGCTGTGAAACCACAAATAATCTTAAGTTGATGTCACAGAAGACTGAAACTGTCAGACAGAATACACAAATGTCTCCATGGCCTGGCTCCTCTGGGATAGCCAGTATTGATTGGTCAGGCCTGATTGGAGGTAATGTGTAGAGGTGGGTTAAGGGCCTTTGACTGGGGTCAGACCCGCGTCTGCTTGCTGACAGGGTCTGTGTGTTGACCATCTGCAGAGCTACAGAAATCTGCTGGAAGCTACAAGCCCCACTGGGGATTTTATAACCTTTCATAAACAATTGTATGGCAGCACAAACCTACTGAGTTATGTACAGGAGGATGATTTTTTTTTTTTTTTAAATTACTTTTAAACTGCATTTGATAAAAATCATTGAGTACTGAAAGTTTAAGTGGCTCTCATTCAGATGGAGCTGCAGCGAAGACAATGCCAGATTCATGATTAGATACTTTGGCCCTCTGATTGTTTCCTGATTCCTGGAACTCCACAGTTCCTCTGGGACTGAGCGCCCGGCCAGCCAACCGTACAGCTGACAGCAGGTTCACATCCTCTTCTCAAATCCTCAATAGCAGTGGCCAACATGAAAACAAGCAGTTTGAAACTGTGCCTCCGTGTTGGCTAAACTTCTACCTTCAGTTCCCATGTGGGTGGATTATTTGTCAGTGGCACCCTGTTTCTCATCAGTGCCTCCCAGTTCTTCCCCCAAACATCATCCTCAAATCTCTCCCTTATTTTCAATTTTCCAGCTGTGCACTTGTGTTGCTGATATGCAAGAATAGCGTCACATGTCATACTTGGTTTGTACAATCCTGGGCAGGGCTCACTGCAGGCCTCACTGACCAGAAGTGGCCCACTACAAGAGAAGCCTTTGGTCAGTGTAGAGGGACGATGGAAACCCTCTCCTCTTTGCCTAAGCTGGCGTAGCCCGGTCAAGAATACAGAGTGACCTTGGGGGAGGTGGAGAAACAGTGAAAAGGCAGCCTTTATTCCCAAATTACAATCGGTTAATAGTGAAAGGGGAGACCTGTGGAGAAGGGAGTGGCAGCACTGTGCCATGGTGGCTTGCATCCCCCATCCTTCTCCTGTTGTTGTTCAGAGAACACTAACCACACCAGTGAAGACAACATAGCTGCAACAGACAACAACCTCCTGCTGAAGCAGAGGATAAAAGAGGAGGCTGACAGGAAGTTGCTGTCAACATTCGACTCAAATGGATGATGCAAAGAAAAAAGACAAAGGCATTCACACAAACACACAGACAAACACACACAAACACAATTTTAAAAGACTAATTTTGTGGCATTATTTTTTTCCATGCAGTTCTGTATAAAAGGTATGAAGGTGGAAATGGGGGCTGTGTTTGTGCGCCTTGAGGCTGGCAGCGCATGTTGTGACATCTGTGTAAAAGTCAGGACTGGCACTGATTTGTTAGATGTCAAGCTCCTTTGATTACACAATGCCAGCATGCTATGCAAAATCACACACCAGGGTGGCATTACACTGGCTTGTGTCAATGTAAATAAACAATGGCATCATAAAAGAGGCTTGAATGGTGTTGAGGTAAAATCTCTGTGTATGTAGTGCCAGAGTAATTCAGGCCCAACAACAATAAAATACAGAGAATTCTAATGAAGTGGTCTTGGAGGAAGAAAGGAAGCGTATGATGGAGAAAGCAATATACAAACCCTCCCTCTGTGCTACGTGTGAGTTAGACTCTTTTTAATGAGGTGATAATTTGGATGTTGTTTTACATGTCAGAATAGAACCAGACATCCTCCCTCCAGGGTTAATGGTCAGTCATTGCTGCTAAATAAACACTTTTTGGCACATTAAAAACGTTCCCCTGGAGGCTGCTGGAAACAGACACCCTTATATGATTTTGTTAATTATTTACTGTTACTCTTCTAAAGATAGGTTAATCAGGTGATTCCTATGTGCTTTCCAAAGGAAAGAAAAAGTAGTTGAGAAGGAGTGGGAGGAAAGGAAAAAACTGATGACAGTAGACCTTTAAAGCTTCACTTGTCCCAGGTATTAAGTCCCAGAGGTAGCCATTAGGGTGTTGGAGAGCAAGCCTGCCTGTGGGAGAAAGGAGGACACACACTTTCTCTCTTACACTCACACACACACACACAACACACACAGAAAGAGAGCGCAACGAAGGTCTCCCGAGGTTTCCATTAGCCTGGCAGTAAAAGAGCAGAGCTCATTAGAAACCTCGAGCTGTCTCCCTCCACCTTGGCTGCTCGACACTAGTCACTCTCTCCATTTAGATGTACTCACAGTGCTGTTGGGCTCTCTCATAAGAGCTGTAAGAACACTTCAGCTCACCTCTAAGACAACCTGGCCAAACCCGACTCAATGCCAATTATTTTTCCACCACGTGCAGTTTTACTCTTCCTTTTTTAACTGATCTCAAGCTGCAGACAGTCCTGCAAACTGCACTCAGTATCTTTGGAGGCAGCAACTACTCCACCACTATCAAGTGATATTAATATTACTGTAAAGTGTCTGTGCTAATTTGACACCAAAAAACACCAGGAAGTCAGATATCCAGAATCTTGGTGATGTTTATTTTTGAAATTTAAACTACTTTACTTTCTGGATAAAAAAAGGAAAAAATTCTGGCACATAAGCTTAATGATTTCTATCTCTGTGTGAAGAACATCATAAAAATAAGACTAAAGATTGTTTTTCAAATAGAATAATTTAGAGCGTTGTGTGTTTTGGTTTGTCTTTCTAATTATGGATGTGCGCTGGCATTTGGAAGCCACAAATACATAAAAGTGAGCTTATCAGGAATGTGTTCAATCACAACATACTTTTTTTCTCCTAAATACTACAAAATTATTAATTGTATGACTATTTTTAGACACTGGCAGCACTTTCATAATTCAGGAAGGTGACTTGACATGTAACAAGTTTATTTACATGTATCTAAAACCACAGTATTTCTCTAACCGTAGGAAAGCAGCTTTTGTTAACCCAACATAATCACCAATCGGAGTCTGGATGGAAAACCTACTCTTCTTAGTGTTGAGGGCTCTGTATGCCCACCACCCACCCAAATCACCTCCTAAGAGAAAAATGCCTCTGAATGGAATCAATAGCCAACAATACACCAAAACATAACTTAGTTGTGTAATGTTGGAAACATGGTTATTGCTTGAAGATGTTACTGTATACAAAATCTATGCTTAAGACCAAGGAAAAGTGAAAGATTAAAGGATGGAAATTGCTGCTACCACTGTTTCCATCTTGGAAAGGAGTAGGTTAATTGTCATGCTATCCCTACTCAGTATAGCTAATTATATGTTTGCTTGGGAGGCAGGCTGTCTTTAGGAATTTGTAAACCATTAACCTGCAACAACAGCTGCAGTGTGAGTAATAGAGGCAAAATGATATAGCGCAAACACAAGCAAGGATGGTTTTGGGCTCGATGAGTGACATACAGTAGAGAGGAAATCCCCTCTTTCTTGCACACACACTTTGTAGTTCACCTGTCTTCAAAAAGGTGTGCAGGCAGTTACGGATGACAGCCAATTCAAACAGGATGCAAAGTAGCTTGCTCGCTCCCTCTGTCTCTCTGTGTGACTGCGTGTGCGCCTAGGGAGTGGGGGTGATGGCATGTAAGTTCTTCTTGAGTCTGTTTCATCTTTTATTCATCTCTGCTGTAGCTAGATCAAGGAGTCATGTGCCTCTTGGTGCATGTCAAGCGTCAGGAAAGCAGTCAGAATGGCTGATTCTGACTGCACACCCACACAACAACACCCAGATATGCTTAGACACACACACAGTAAACAACCACTTGCTCCTATGCACAAACCGAGTCTTCACCTGCAGCTCCCCATTGTTGTTTGCCCTGTTGTTTTTTCTTTCACGGTTCATCAGTTTATTTCATCCTAGCTGTCATCCAGTCGCACCCTGATACTGATGAAGTGGGGGAATGCGTGGCTAGCTCCAGGATAACACCTTCAGCAAACACCCTGAGCAAACACACTGATTAGAGAGGATTACTAGTGCTAAACAAATTTTGGCTAGTACCACCAAGTGGAGGCTTTCAAAGTGTGTCCATCTCCTGGCTGACACACACACAATGAGTAGCTTGAGTAGCTGTGGCAGTGTCAGGTGAATCATCTTGTATCACATGTCAAACAAAGTGATGAGATGTAGTCTTAAGTGATACCCAGATGATGGGATCTTTCACTTCTTTGAGGTTGGCCAATTGAAGCTTTTCTTCCTTTCTTTTTGGGCAACACTTTTGAAAGGCTGAAGGAAGAAAAATAGGACAGCACTTGTGAAGAGACTCTGTTGCACATTCAAAACGGGAGGAGGTACTGCTACTTTCTTCTCTCCACCATCCCTTTCACCAACTCCTCTGTTTTATTTATGCCACATGGTGGGCTCCCTCGCTTCACTGCGGGGTTATTAACACTCGGTAATTCCAGGCAGCCGCCTATGGCCACAGGCCGGTGTGGTTCCAGGCTTGAAAAATCCCTGCGGCTCCACACATTCCTGTGTTGTTTTCCAAAGGTGCCAAATAGCAACAAATGCACTTGAAAACAGATTTTCCGAGTAGGAAAAATGATAGTTAGTTTTAAAATTGAATAATTTGTGCTTGTCACGCCTTTGCAGTGCTACCCATCATAAGGTAACCACGACAGCATCAGAGAAGAATGTCTCAACCTCACTTAAGTATTTTCAGGACATTACAGAGGGGGGTAAACATAAAGTCCATGGCATTATATGTGGTGGTTTGTTCTCTATTTATTTTTTCTACTTTACTAGTGTCTGATGTTGCCTCCAAAACCAGGCTGGGTATGAGCCCAAAACCAGTCTGGATGGTCTGCAAACCGCAAGGCCTGACTCCCCTTCTTTCCCACTTTCTGTCTTTCCCTCTCTCGTTGATTCACATTGTCTCTGTCATTCATCCTCCCACTCCTACACACTGTTTTACACACACATTCCATCTGTAAGAGGCGCTAAAATAAAGGAGAAAAAAATGCTCCACACCAGTGAAGTGCAACTCCCTAACTTCAGCTTAAAATGATGGATGGACGGGTTGCGACGGTTGGGTTAACTGTTTTGTTTACTTGGAGGGTCAGAATATTCCCAGGCTGCTTTGACATAGCGCAATGTCTTGATGAAGTTCAGGGCCTAGGAGTTACATTCATCAACCACATCAGGACTTCAGGCCCAGGATTTCAGTGTCAACGTGTCACGGAGCTCCTACCAATGTGGCCACTGCAATCTATGCTGCTCTGGGAAAGATTCAAATGGTAGCTATTTATTATACCCTGACCTTTTAGACCCAGTTAGGAAATCTTTGGCCATTTCCTTTTTGTCTCCCTTCTGTTCTTGATAAGACCTTGTTAGCAGAAATGCTGTGATAAATGTTCTAAGTATGACCTTGAGTCATGGCCATGTGTACTATTGTGAGACGGTGGGACTTTCTAAACAGAATCTCTTTTTAGTAGAGCAACAGAGATAGGGTAGAAAGTGGTCTGCAATAGCTCCATTAATACTGACAGGCACTCTTGACAGCAGCATTCCCAACAATTCGGAGGAGGAATTTTGCTTTCAAGCAGCACTCCTCCTTTTAGCTGCAAGATATGCCCCATCCCATGCAGGGTCCTCCTCTCAAGGACTGAGTGTGTGATACTAGGCTAGCCTGCATTATTAATCCCTTTAGTAGACAGAAGATTTGGAGGGGCTTCCACTCAGCCACCTTCCCTTTAAAGTGAAACCATTATGCAGTGAAGCCAAGCTGTTAATTTGAGGCTGTAGCATGACTTAAGGATCGTCATTTGGTGACTTTTAGGTATTAATTTGCAAGCATGTGTGAAATGTACATGCAAATATGGAGACTTACGCAATAATATGCCCATTGGAATGTATATTTTTTGGGTTGCCAAAGAAATATCACCATTAAACTGTAAGATAAAGATGAACACAGACACCTTTCAGCCTACACTCCTGCAAGATCTCATCTTTAAGCAGGGGTATCTGGCTCTTCTCAGCCAGGAAATGAACTGTCAAAAAGCTCTAAGTGGCCACATACTAACACCTGGACTCCTCTTCGAGTGCTTGAAAGAGAGACCAGATGAAGCTTCTGCGACTACATTCAGAGCTCTCCTCCCTCTTTGCATTGGAGTGGCCATAAACCATCTTCTTTATTCTTTTAATTTACAGCCAAAGCCATGCTCTGCGGTAAATATAATGTCAGACTCCAGGCACGGTGGAGTATATTTCAAAATGTCTGGCTTCTGTATGTACTTAAATGCTACTTTGAAAATATTCCGTGAGCCAGCATGCTTGCCTCCTTTAGTAGTATCTGTAGTGTGTGTGTTTATTCATGTGTGTTGTATGTGTGCCATATAAACATGTTGCTTACTGCTGTTTCATAGTATGCAGGCTACTGTGAACAAAAACCTCATCCATGAATTCTTTCATATGCGGTTGTATTACATCTCCTGCATAGTTTTCCAAAAAAATAAAGCGAACACATTTTGCTGCATGTGTACATCAGGCTCAAATGCTTGTCATCTCCAGAGTTAAAAAGATCGAATTTAGAACACTTTCGACTGTGAACGAACAAATGGTTCTCAAGATCCTTATCATCAAGTAAGGAATAAAGATGTTTCTTTGTATTTCCTGAAAATGCTTGTACGTTCAGCACATTGGTTCATGAGAAGGGCTCAGAAAGAGGCCCTTGGAAAAGAAAGGGAGCCTTTCAGTACCTCGTCCCTCATTTCCTCCCTCTCCTTCTTTCCACTTGTGAATTGTCACTTTGCTATCAGTCTTCAAGGCCTGATTGCCAAGGGTCGAGTGAACCTTGTAGATCATTCGAAAAGAGACCAGAGTGGATGTAAAGAAAACTCAGCTTGAAGTTAAGTGTTTGCTTGATTTCCTGAAGTGGCCTATTTGTTTGATTTTCTTACATTGGTTTATTCTGACAGGTTAATTCAGCCTATACTTAGACATGCTTAGAGCACTGTACAGTGTATACTGTTGTTTTGGGTGTTTGTTACCGCCCACGGGATGATAACCCTCTCTCCAGGGTACTGAAGCCATAGAAAACAGAGTGCTTTAGCTTTAAATGCCCACAAGAGTAAAGCCACACCCTCCCTTTTCTGGTCGATACAAAATGCCCTCCGATTTGTCTGTATTCAAATAAACAAACCCTAATTTGAGATTCAAATGCTTTCAACATCCAGACATGTGAGACAATTGAAAACCTTTTGTATCAAATGTAAAATCGACAGACGTACGCCAAATAGCTTTTTTTTCCTTTTGTCTATGAGCAAACCAGTCATTTTGTCAGGGATGCTGTGACACAGACAGCTCTGTGGCAGCCCGTTATCACTGAATCAAATGTGACAGGAGGGAGGCAGAAACATCAGATAGAAATAACCCTCTTTCTGCTTGCCGTTTAGCTCCGATGGGATGAGGGCTCTTTAAAAGGCAGGCCAAAAGGCCACTCCACTGGCCCTTCTTTGATGCTGTCATGTGACAGTGGCTTCTGCTTTCTGTCTTATCACTGTTTTTGGCTTGCCTTTCAACTTGGAAATATTCTCAATGGAAAAAGATGCAGAGAAAAAATGAGTACATCCACATATACATATATACTATAATTTGAAAGTACTATCAAGCAAGGAAGTGCTTTGTGCTATGGTATATGAAGTCAAGTAACTTATACGGAGTATTACTGCTTCCTATATAAGACAGTAGGAGTCTGTGGAGTTGCTATTATCTAAGGGGGACAGGGTGATGTTTGCAGGGCAATTTTGGCACACGTTTCACTTAAGAGCTCTCCAAACGGGAGGTTGAGAAGGATGGAGAAGTGCTCCACTCAGGCCCCAATAAGCACCCACCCTCCACTTTCTGCCCCCACTCTACCCTGCCCCCATCCCCGCCCCTGTGCCCTGACCACTGCCCTGCTCACCCCTCTGCTCAGGGACAATGGCTCACTTTCAAAGAAAAGGAGGAAACAAGAGGAGCCCGGTGTCACAAAATTGCCTGTTTGCTGACGGAATCTTTAAAAGCAGCACCTCATAAATCAAAAGAGAGTATAATAGGCATTGTTTCTCCAAGAGCTACTTGTCCCACTTAAATTCCCCTCCTTTTCTCTCTTTTCTCTTTTCTTGCCTTTTTTCCCCCTGCTTCTTTGGCAGAGAGAGTGGGCAAAGTCTGAGGTGGAGATTTTTTTATTAGGGAGGCCCTCTTCTTGTGGATTTGGCGCCTTTTAGGGGTTTCCTCACCACTTTCGGACCGTCCCCTAGTTTTATGCTCCTGCAACCCCCAACACTTGATTTTTTTTTTTTCCCTGAGCTTGGATCAGCATAATCTATCACTATGCACATTGTAACTCAGGCCTCCTCCCTATCTCCATGCCACATTGTCATGTTGAAATCGGATTAGCTCGGGAGCCATTTGCCTCTTCTGTTTGGCTCTGAACTCTTTTTGTATGTTAGCACAAGGAATGACAAAAAGCTTGCAGGCAGTATAATCATTGTGCATCGAGAGAATGAAGAATGGCATGCAGTTTGACTCAAGCATGTTTGGTTTATATTCCTTGAGGACATTCAAGAGGTGCTTTACAAAAACGTAGCGTGTGCTCATGTGCTGTTCGCATTTATATCTCCAGAAATGGCTGGCTGTCGTGCACGTTTTGATTTCAACAGGCTATTAATGTGCTTTTGGAAAAGGGCTTGTTTTTCCCTCCCGTTTTCTCCATTCGCCCTACTAATGTGTCAGCAATCAAGATGATATCATCATAATTAGATCACAGGCACTGCATTAAGATTACACAAATGCCAACAACATTTCCATGAGACATTTTAGTGATTACCTGACATTACCCTGGGTATTTTCACTTTTCCCTCCCCTCCCTACTCTTCAAGCTCATGCACACAGATATGTGCACTGACGACAGAAAGCTGATGTGATATGAATTAACCACGAGCTAGATGGACATGAACTAGATTCCAGCCTTTAGAGTATATTCCTGAGGAGCAGCTGGAGCTCTGGGGAAAAATCAAGCATTACAAATATCTGAGTGTACAGAATGTGTTCATCATCTGTCACCTGTAAACATTTTTTGTAGGATTACAAAGTATTTGAATGGGATCCACTACTATGGTGAAGTCTAAACAATGGGATATCAGTGTTTTGGCCTTAACAACAAAGGCGAGCTTCAGGGTACAACAGCCTAACAGGAACCTTATCTGTGAGAGTGTGTTTTCCCTGATAGATCAGTGCCCTCAGTTATCTCTCCCTTTCTTCATTTTCTCCCCTCCTTTGAATGATTTAAACTGCTTTTTCTTCATTCGTTGTTGGGATTTTTTTTTCAAGTCTTGAGTGTCAGCTTTTTTTTGG
>VUQS01034994.1:12409-22872 GCA_015108495.1 Heterochromis multidens | reverse complement strand
GTGTGTGTGCGTTTAACAGTCTGCCCTTTGAATCCCTTCCATCCAGCAAAAAACAGAAACATATTTGATCTCATGTACACTACACAGGCTACTTTTTTTCCCTGGTCTGGGGGCCAAAGAGGGAAAAGTGATCCACGTCCCAATGTCAGTCAAACCGCTCTTATCGCCTCCACCATAAGCTAGACTCTGTGTTTGGCCACCAGTTCTGAAATCTGATGCAGAGAGAGCAGAGTGCATTCACTTTTCTTTCAAAACCAGTTGTTCCCATGTACCTCTTGATTATATGTCTGCATGTAACATATTTGTTTAAAGCCCATTAGCCAGTCTTCGCTCAAAACCGAACCCATTCTTGTCAAAAAAACAGATTCCCTTTGTGAAACAAGTATCATCATCTTTCAGTGGTGTTGCATTTATTGGTGGTTTTGGGGGTGGGGCTGGGGGTGGGGGGACCGGCATGGCACCTCTATACCTGAGTAAGCAAGGCAAATTTTTTGTGCCTGTTGGCTCCACTGGCATATCGAGGGATTTTGATTAAGTGTGACCACTTACAAACATTATATCCAGCAGTGAGGTTTGGGGAATGGTGAGCTCAGGGAAGACGCATCAGATTATGAAATTTGCACATGCTGTGAGTTAATTTAGAAAAAAATGGTAGAATTATTCACAATGAAATGAAATGAAATCTTGCACCATCTAGGTGGTGTACACCTACGTTAACAAGAGGATTGGTCATATTTAGAAATTCCTCTAGTTGTTTGATTATGGAGTAAATAATGGTTTTCTGTTTTTTCTCAGAAGTGAGATATCTTATGAGCGAGTGAGCTTGTTGATGTTGGAGAGCTGCCTGCACTAATAGGTTTTCAAGCCCTATAATAAGGCTTTACAGGCTTAGTGAGTCATTGATTGCAGAGCACAGTACACTCCATCAACTTGATTACATTATACAAGAACTTACTGTGTCTTACCCTTCTCCTAACCTTCTTTTTGGGACTGCTTTCTTTTTTTTCTGCAGGGAGTTGATGCCCAAGACCCTGGAGGGCCAAATCACAATGGAGAAAACTCCCAGCTACTTCGTGACCAGAGAGGCTCCTGCCCGAATCTCCGCCATGTCCCGGGACACCAGACTGATTGTTGTAGTGAGGGACCCTGTCACTAGAGCTATCTCAGACTACACACAGACACTGTCTAAGAAGCCTGACATTCCCTCCTTTGAGAGCCTCACCTTCAAAAACAGGACTACAGGGCTCATTGACACCTCATGGAGTGCCATCCAGATTGGCATCTATGCCAAGCACCTGGACAACTGGCTGCAGTACTTCCCCATGGAGCAGATCCTGTTTGTGAGCGGCGAGCGTTTGATCAGTGACCCAGCAGGAGAGCTAGGCCGCGTGCAGGACTTTCTTGGGCTCAAGAGGATCATCACAGACAAACATTTTTATTTCAACCAGACCAAGGGATTCCCGTGCCTGAAGAAAGCAGAAGGCAGCAGCAAGCCCCACTGCCTTGGAAAAACCAAAGGGCGCACCCATCCAAACATTGACCCTGAGGTGGTGCAGAGACTACGAGACTTCTACAGACCCTTCAACATGAAGTTCTACCAGATGACAGGACATAACTTTGGCTGGGATTGATGTGAACATTACAAGGCTATTTTTTTTTTTAAATTTGTTGAGAAGTTTTTGTTTCCTCTGTAATTCAAAGGCAAGATGTGGAGATATTGCTATATATATATATATATATATATGTGTGTGTATATATATATATATATATATATATATATATATATATATATATATATATATATAGATATATGCGTGTGTGTGTGTGTGTAAAATGTACAGAAAATCTATTTTATAATAATTTATTTTTATTTCTAAGCAATTAATTCACTAAGCTGCCTAACCATATTTGTACATAACATCTGACCCACGTGTTGTTTTTAACATTCCTCATTTTTATTTTGAATTCTCATGCTCTTCCCTCGTGGTCCTGTAAACTCAGCGGATTTAGTGGTGCTTCATAATGCAGATAATCGGTGAAGACAGAAGCAGAAACTAGGGCGGAAAATGTAAAAGCACCATATTACGGGTACAGAGTGCTCACAGAGATGTGGAGAATCCATGTGCATCCTCATGTATACTTACATCACAACTTTACCTTCATCCTCTTCATACCCTTTCTGAAAGTGATTCTTTTATAAAGTGTTTCACATCCTTTTAAGTTTTTCACAATGCAATTTTCCTGCACTGTCATTGGCCCTAAGCAGTACCATTCCACTCAATAACAGGTAGATCAATAGACCTAATTGATACTCATTGTGTCACTCATGCTTAAAGTATACAGCTGCCCTTTCATTCTCAGTGCTCCTGCTGCCTGCTCTAATGAATAGCCCATCCATCAAATGTTAAATCCTATCCCGGACCACATAAGGGCCCATGTTAACGTTATGCTAATCAAGTAAAGGTAACTGGCAGATCGATCAAGCCTTTGCTTGCGAACTCCGCATTAGAAGCAGTGTTGGCTCAGAGCCAGGCTTTTGCCCTATCTACTCAGTTCAAAGGTCATGCAAAGTCTCAATCAAATTTCCTTGAGAGGCATTTGATTTGTTGAGGAAAGAAGAGCTGGAGCACAGCGGGTCAGAGGGAGTGTGTGACCTGTTTTCTTTTCTTCTTCTTTGCATGAGGTAGCAGAGGCATATCTGCCAGAAAGTGAGCATGAAGACAGAAAAGATGACAGAGAAACGACGGCTAGGTTTTGCCTCACTGAAATGGCACTTCTTCAAACAGAAGTCCACCAGGCCCCATCTTAGATCCCAGACTAAACAGATCAAAGGAACAGGAAAGGTTTTTGTGAAGCACTCATAGCACAGCAAGAATTGCCTCAGGCAGGGTTTCAGTGTCTAACTTCTTGTGTCATCAGAAAACCTCATGTGCCATCATCCATGGCCGTTATACTTTATGCCTTATTCACTCTTCTCAAGTCTCACCTCTTCGATCTTAACACTCGTTGCCAAAAAAAACTTTATGTCGATATCATGTTTCAAACGGCTTAGTCGCGATCTGCTTTTGTCCCCGGCATTGCTTCTTAGTTTTTGTCTTTCTACTTGAATTCTTGATATGCAAGAGGGAGAAAATGTGTGGTGATCATCTTTAATGTGATGTTTTTGCAGCGGATGGTACACCATCATAAGGGCACAGGGCTGCGTTCAAGCTATGCTATGCTATGCTGTGCTATGCTAAGCTATGCATGCTCAGTGTGGCAGCAGTTATGAAAATGCAGGCAAGATGGAAATGAATTATTAGCGCCCTGAGAAGGGTTTCATGTGTTTATGCAGAGCTCAGACTGAATGTAGACAACCTATCCTCACCCGAAAACTCATTCAAGTCGGACTGCCATTTAGTGAAAAGTCAAATTTGATTGTCCTTGTGAAAAAAAGAAAATGTTGTGCCTCTTCAGCTGTTGCATCCAACACATTTAGTCTGCTTGCGTGTTAAAACAGGCAATGACTTATTCTACTATTTCTCTTATTTTCCATTTGAAACCAGCTACCTGGTTTCGCCTCAAACCAATGGTCGCTAGCAGGGGTAATTGAGGCTTGTTTTTATTCTGCCTGAGCGATGGTACTCCTAGTGAGAATGTGTTTGAAGAAAGCCTTCATCGCCTCTTCTCTCCTTAGTGCAATGTTTGATTATTAAAAGCATTTATGGTGACTTCTTTTGGCAAGCTGTCACGTTGTGGAAGGAAAGTCGGACATTTTCCTGTAAGCTGATGGAGTACTGCATTTGACTTCTGTTCATTTTACTGAGGGAATATCTGAAAAAAAAGAAAAGAAAAAAAAAAACAACAACCCTTGCACCCATGGGTTTACTTCCATGTTGCTGCATCTGTTATGGTTGAGTTTTATTCAACCTGTTTTCAGATCTAAAAATGTTAGAAATGTTTGTCTTATCCACATATAATATGTATTTAGACTAGCAGATCTGTATGTACAAAAATGGAAAAAGACATGTAAATCAAGTATTTTGTGGTATGTACATCAAAGGAATTAATTTTACACAATGCAAGAACAAAATGGAGCAGATGTTTCTAGATGATTAAATACTGAACATTCATAATATTTCTTTGTATGAAGAAATAAATAAAAAAATATATATTTTACAAAACCCTCTTGTGCTTGACTTATATTTCCTTGATTCTATACCAGGGTTATATTATTTAAGTAGCAATCTACATACTAATTAAAGTATTTTCATGAATACTACATACACAGGGTATCACTTAAGTTAAACTTCATGAAAGGTTAAACTTATAAAGCGGAGACACAATGTGTAACAGCAAAACAATGAATGTATGAAGAGTACTTTTAAAACTTTCAAATGTCATTAACCTTTAAGACTACTTGGGGATGTTTAGTCTTAAAGGATTCATTTGCACAAATGAAGTGGTGTCTATCTTTGTAGATATTTTTTTGTTTTAAATTGAGTTATTCAGCAAGGTCATTCTTCAGTATCTGCAATGGTATGAGGTCAGTCAAGATAATTATAGTGGAAAAAAAAATTGAGAAACAGCACATCAAAGAAGGCATAGTGGGTACACAGAACTGATTTTGTGGTGATCTGTCCCTTTAAGTTAAGCTGCCTTGTTTTTACAGTTGCTTTTTCATGAGTCAGCTTCAAGCAGTCATGACTCATTCTAAGTATATGGCTTAAATATCAACAATTGAGAAAAGTCAAAGTCAACTTTGTTGTCAATTTTGAAACATGTACAGGACTTCCACAGGATTGTAACGTCGTTTCGGTGTGCAACTAGAATGAATCAAAAATAGTATAAAATAGAGTGCTGTAAGAGTATGAAATACAGATATGAAAATAAATATGAGGTATCAAATATAAATATGAATTACACAAGATATATTAAAGCCTTTATGCAGTTATTGCTGTCTATGTATAAAAATATAAGGTGTACAAAGATTCTTAACGTTACATACATTGTTGCAGCTCTTTGTATAAAAATATGAAGTATAAATGCATTATTAAAAAGCCTATATACATTATTGCAGTCTATGTAAATTACAGTGCAAGTGAAGAAAGATTGAGACTGAGCGTGTAGATAGCAGCAGTAAAGGCCGGATATACCTTTTCCAGGTTTTTGGCTTCAGACTGTAGTTACAAATGCTCTGGTTTCTTTATATAGCCTGGCTCTTAGCTGATAGCCTCAGTTTGAATGCCTGACTTTGTGATGGCATTCATAAGAAGAAGTTATTTCCTGTACAGCAGCAAACACAGTACACTGCTTTCTAATACTATGCTGCAACTTGTATAACCTGTAGATGCTCTACAATTCTTTGTGCAAGATGTTTTTCGGAGTATTTCAAACAAACTGTGCTTTTAAAAATGACAGAGATGAAACCAGCCATTTCAAAATGGGGTTAGGACATGTTCCAAGCCTCCTGGTATGACACCTACTTCATGTTATTGAGAGATTTATGTCTAATATTTTTTTGGTCACTACCCCAGTAATTGATGGTGGCCTGAATTTCAATTGCTTACATTTAGAATGAAAATTGAAATAACTGCAAAATAATTTAAAAAAAAGTCTGCAGTTACTACAATGAGTCCTATTTTGTGTTCATTTAGAGTAACCAAACATATCAGAAAAATAAATGTTGATTATTTTAAGACAAACAAAAAGTCTGGTCAGCTTTAGTTGATATTTCAAAACAATAGAGATTCTGTGAACTGACCCTTTTAATTTTGGTACCCCACAACAACTGCAAGCACACATGAGATGACCTTTTGCGGAAAAAGAATATCAAATGTACTTTGTTATTAATGCAGCATTTGTCAAGCATTTTTCATTTATCAAGCTGGTCCTCCAACAGTTTAGTTTTGCTGCTTCATGGCGACTTTGTGGAAGGACTGAGCACATTTGTGAGGCGCTGTTCGTTGCTACCTTTCTTGAGCTTCCATATACGTCGGCTTTGGGCCGGAAGTAGCTGTTTGCTGATGATATTGCAGCTTTGCATCAAGATGCAAAAATGCTTAATCTGCTGAAAAGTCAAACACCACAGCTTCGCTTCACTTGGGTAGGTTATTCATACATGCTTTTAGTTGATGCGCTGTCTCTGCTGAGCTGCTGTTGCCGTGCAAAGTGTGAATTGGCTGCTGCCTGTCCAAGAGATCTGTGCTTCTGCATGAATGCAATGCATGGATTTTGTTTTAGCTCCCTGAAGCAGGTTTCTTAGTTGCTTGCTTACATGAATGTTTAGACTTTTCCTCCTATTGCACTCAGCTCTTTACTATTTCACTGAAATTTTAAAGTCTGATGGGAAACTCAGTTTAGCTTGTCACATGCATGCTAAATATAAACTAAACATGCCACACATAGTGTTTAAACTCAAGTGGCACTACTTTATTATTCTTTATGCATGTTCCATGCTTTATCTGTGCTAATAAACCCCGCACTCTTGTAAACCTTAAACTTGTCCTGTCCTTCTTATCAGCACTTCATCAGTTTGCTTCAGGCACTTATACTTCTGAATGTAAAATACAGAATAACTGCTGCTACTGCTTCTCTTCTCTATCTCTGATAGAATGCACAGTCCACCTATCTTGGTGAATACATATCATATTCCAATGTTTTGGTGCTTGGCAAGTCTTAAGATGATGATAAATAGTAGATTGTAAATTATCTGCACTTACACCTGCACCTTCTAGCCTACAAAGCTCTCTGTAATGTGTTTTTCACTCACCCATTCACACACACAAGTGCAACAAAAGGCGCTTGCTTGTCATCAGGAGCTACTTGGGGTTCGGTGTCTTGCCCAAGGAGACTGTTGCATGTGCAGGGTCCGGAGATTAAACCGCCAACTTGCTGTACATCTTGAGCATCAGATAAGAAGGCAGGAAAACATCTATACCACAGAACATACCCCTAATGCTTTCAGTAGTTTCTGTCTTCAAACCAGTTTTGTTGGGGAACTTAACCTTCTCCGTTCTCTGATGTGTTGCGCTTATTGTGTGCTTGCGTTGTATTGTACATTCCCTGCATTCATTTATTAATTACTTTCCTCATAAAAAAGCAGTGTTTTATATGATTTTTAGGCCTACAAGTAGGAGTACAAAATACTTCAAAATCCTAGCTTTAAAAACTGTTACATTTCAATGAAAAGCATGTGCAGGGGTTGTGTCTTTGTGTCTTTTAGTACTTTTTTACTCTTCCTGTAAAGCACACAAAAACTGAAATAAAGACATAGCAAACCTACTGAATGCATTTTATGTGAGACTGAATGTTGTAGGATGACTTTCTGTGGAGTGGGTGGGGAATGGGGGAGTAGGGCATCCTGGCTAATTTTTTGTTTTGCTGTTTCCTGCTCAGCGTGGCACCGTGGTTATAGAAGTGGGGGGAATGTGTGGTTTCATGTGACCCATAGCTGTGTGGGAGGTTTGGCTGCTGGTAGTGGTGGGTCTGCTTGCCTTATCGGAAATGCCCTCTCTCTCTACCCACACCCTCACTCCCTGTAAAAGCAGCCAGTGTTTCCTTGTGGCTCATAATGAGATACACCTCCAGGGCAGTTTATTTACAAGGCTGTGAAACACCTCTTTGTATCAACAGGGCTCTCATTCACAATATCAGAGGTGATGTATTTACATACCTGTCCACAGGTCAGGAAGGTGACATCTGTAGCAAATTGTGAGTGAAGTTTGCTGGTCCTCCAAAATTTTCACAGTTTATAAACTTTTAAACTTTTTTTTTCCAACCATAGACTGTAAACAAAAGATGGACATAGCGATTGTGTCGTCACCAACTGGTTTGTGAGGCCACTTTTTTAAGACTTTGAATTTAGCATTTTTGCTGTGGTTAGCACTGCTGCCCCACAGCAAGAAGGTCCTGGGTTCGACTCCACCATCTGGCTAGGGCCTTTCTGTCTGGAGTTTGCATGTTGTGAATTGGATAAGTGGAAGAGAATGGATGGATGAATTTAGCATTTTGGCCATCACCATCTTTTTTGGAGAGGGAAAGAGTAGCGTAAATTATCAGTACAATTAACCACACAGCAAGCCATATTATTTACAGGGTAATTGCAATAAAAATTCTCCAAAGGGGACCAGCACCACAAACTCGACTGAGAGGACCAATTTAATGACTACAAATAGCTGTGGTGATGCCTCGCAGATTGCTGCTGACTACAGCTGTCTGTGTCTGCATACAGTCATGTATGACTTTAAGCCTCAATACACTTTAACCTGTTAGAATCTTAAAAAATATAAACTCATGAATAGTAATCATGCAAGAGAAAATTTAGTTAATGTACCATTCTGTTTATTTATGGTGTAAAGTTGAAAATTTTACCATGAGAGTCTGTGGGGATTGACTCACTTTTGGGGCCTGCCTCAAGTGGCTAGTCAAAGAACTGCACTTTTGGGTATTTCCAAATTGTCTTAAGTTTTAACCACCAAAATTTGGAGTTTGATTATAACAGAAAAAATATCATACCAATTTGGGAATATGGTGTAGTGCAGACTTCTGTTTTGTTGTCAATTTGCTGTCAGAATTTTACATTTAAATACATGCTTACCTTAAAATCAAGTTAATAGCAGGTAATATGAAGTTGAAGGTTACAGCTCTACAGTATGGAGAAAAATGCAGCTTTTCATTTTGTCCTGTTTGCTGCAGTTTTATTTTGAATTTGCTCATTTTTGTCAAAATGGTATTTAGCTTGAACTAAACCACTTAGGTTTGGCATTGACAGGAATATGTTTTACACATAAAATAAGGAATTTAAATGACTTTGGAAGTGAAACTGTTAAGATATTTATTTTAACATATTCTACAGCCTGCAGCTGTGTGGCCAAATCTAAGACATTTTGCATTGTTTTACCACTACATTTTTAAAGTTAAAATTAGGTCTGAATCATTGTTTTCTCTTTGTGGTATCAGGGGTATAGATGCTCTATATCTGACTGACACATCCTGTTAGTTGTTTGTGTGTTCCTGTTTGGTTGCTCAAAGCCAACAAAGGACCCCTGCTGCAACACACAACTAAAAATATTACTTATTCAAATAAGGACACATTAATACTTTGAAATATTTTAATAAAGTTACCAAAATGCAACAGTATATCTCAAGTCTGAATTCATTCCACTGGTACAGACTCAGATGGAATAGAACATTTTTTAATGCAATTACACTTCCCATCCCAATTTGTATTTGCTGAACACACCAAATGGGCCTCGTCATGATTTCCAGTCCCCAAAGGAACACGTGGGCTGTAATGAGTGGAACATAGCAGAAATCCCTGCTGGATGCATGCTGTGATGTAGTGGCAAATAAAAAAATGGGCAAGCAATGTCTTTCCTGTCAGTCATAGACATCCTCCTGGGACAATAAATATGGATATACAGAAAAATGTGTATCATGGGTATTTCTGCATTACTTCACAGTGTGTGCATAAAAACTTGACTTACAATAAGTAAGACAGGTAAAGCTTTCTGTTAGTAGGGCTACATATGAAGACTCGTCTACAGCTAAAAATGTGCCGTGGCTGAACTGACATTAATGTATGGCAGCATGATGGTCTCCAAACAAGGGCAAAGATGTGACACAGACATTAGCAGTCATGAATATCAACTAATACCACTGTGGGAATGGTGTACGCTTGTGGCATTGCTTTTCTATTAAGATAACTTAACCTCAATGGAAAAAGTATCATACCAAGTAAACACAAGTCCATGTTACAGCCCAATATGATACAGTGCAAACAGAGCTTGGCTTCAAGCCATTGAAGCCAAGCAGCATGTGGTTTTCATACCAAGCCCATTTCCCTGTCCTGAAGCAGGTAGTGACTTGCTTCTCATCAGAAAATCATCGTTGATATTTACAAGTCTGGAGCTGGGTAATTGCTCAGCTGGAGCACTGAAAGACATGCTGGAGTGGAAGGCAAACAGGATGTGGTGTGAGTGACGGAAAAACTACTTTGAAAAAGCCCCAGCTGGGCAGGTTGAAGTGAAGCATGTACTTTTGGCATGCACCCAGCTTGTCCCCTGAATCTAAGCCACCTGTATTAACTCATGACTAACCTGATTAACCTGTTCATGGATCCGACTGATGCAGATACAGGAATGATAGATTTCCGGGCTAGCAGCCAAGCAAGCCATCTTGAAGGAAATGGTTTGTGTAATTAACGGAGAAGCTCGGCAGAATGACAGGGGGTAAGTGTTGAGTTTGCAGATGATCTCTTATTGTCATCAAGGGTGCCTCCTGGGCTGTTATGGGTACAGGCGGCTGCTGCTTTGGGCTTTGGGATGGGAACAGACACCTGGCAGCACTAGACACGCGAACCCCTATTGACTCTTCCCATTCATCACCTCCTCCCAATTCAACTCCCCTTCCCCCCCCACCCCTCCTGTCCCTTGACACTATACCTCCAGAGCAGTTTGCTGTGTGGTGTGTTTGATCATATT
>VUQS01034994.1:0-12389 GCA_015108495.1 Heterochromis multidens | reverse complement strand
CTTCAAGCTGCTGCAAAACGAATGCACAATATCCAAACAACCTTGTCAGAATGGCTAGAAACATGGCAGAGGGGCTGGGGGGGGGGTGAGGGTTTATTAAAAATTTAGTTGTCTGCCTTGCATGGAGTAGCTCTTAAAAAAAAAAAAAGAAAAGAAAAAAGGAAATGGTAACTTGGTGGATTGCTTTACACGCAAACATGCACCTTGGCCTTTGCTGTACCTCATCATTGGCCTGCACCCTGAAATTTAATTTGGGTTTTGACTTACCTGAGAAAGCCACTTACTATGAGAAAACAGATTTTGTCACTTAGCTTATCTATTGATACATGACTATTTGGATATTTGGGGGGTTTCTTTGCTAAGGTTTTGAGACATCTGTCTATGTGGGTAATTATATTTAGCTTTCCAGAAATATGAATCCAGTTAAAGGTCCTTACAGGTCTCCTTTATCCTTGAGTCGAGCTGGGTAATGTCCTTGTTTTTTGCTGAAAATCTGTTGGGATGTGTGAACCTAGGAATATTTAGTTTTACCTGTGAGGTTAGAACCCAGGACCCTCTTACTGTGAGCTAACAGTACTAACCACTGAGAGACTGTGTTGCAGGATCAGACCTTGTTTTACATCCTGTGTGGGGTTAATTGACTTTTTAAATGTAGCATTCAGCAGCCGCTTAACCTTTGCAGTGCAGCTTCTGGTTCTTTACCTGACTTCCTTTAGTTTCTGTGGCATGTTGACATTGGAACAACTAGTGTTTGTGCCATAGAAGCCAAAAACAACAAACCTGCATGATGATCTGCTGGAGAAGCGGCCTGATCTTGGCTCTCTGCATGGATCAGACTTCTGGTCCTCTGCCTTTCTTGATGCCAGTGGATAAGTGTTGTGTGAGGAAGCACGGGCGTGGGAAGCTGTGCTAGGTCAAAGAGAAATGCTTTAGCTTTTTTAGCTATTTTAATGGTGTCTTGCCAATAGCGTGAGCTGTTGTTCCATATACTGTTTCATTCATGTTGGCCCAAGGACAAACTGGACATTAGTCTGGCTGACTAGCCCATCTGAGGTGCAAAGTGGGCTGAGGCTACGTGTTTAGCATGCTAACCTCAGTAGATATCCAATTGCTGTTAATTCTGCATATTGTGCAGATGATTTCCGGTTGTTTTAATGTTGTCTTTTATATTGCACATTAATATAAACATTGGACCTGGATCCAGTGTTGGTGGGCTGTGGCAAACTTGGTCTAATTTTGCTGATGTATTCCTCTATTGTATATGTTGCGTCTCTGCTGTTTACTATTTTTTTGCCTTCTGGTTATACCTGACTGTAGCCTGAATTAAGTTTTGCTTTTTATAGTAAATATTTGATTGGGTTAGAAACAAGAATAAGTGACACTGAGCAATAAAAATAGAAATAGCATACAGTAAATTTAGAAACACATCTATACATGTGTCAATGGAATTAAGTGGGAGAGGAAAATAAAGAAGAGTGTGCTCACATCTAAAAAGGCTGCATCGTCTCAGTGGAATTCCCCCCAGTCTATAGAACCGCAGTAGAGATCAAAAGTGACCTACTGAAAAATATACTTCACTGGGATTTTTGTGCTTATTTATTTTTATTTATTTTTCTTTTCTGTGCTGAATACTGAGCTTCAATCCAGATTTTACTCGTAACGACATCTGATAGTATATTAAGTTAACTCTTTCAAAAAACAGAGTGGATTTCAAGTGGATATTAGGTATGCTACATACCAAATACAGTGCTTACATCTGAGGCCACGTTTGATCAAGGCATTCCTCCCCTCACCTAGTGCCCCTCCTCCCCATCCATGGTGTCCTCTGTCTGACAGATGTCAGACTTGATGCAACAGGCTCAGTCCCAGAGATGTTACGGTGAGAGGAAACTGAGGGATCAAGAGGTATACCACAGGTATAAAGGGAGATTAGCCCTTGCACTTGAGGAGAAGTCAGTGCTGGTTTACATGGAGGTAATGACCGGTTAAACAAAGATGGTTGCAGTGGGGTCCTATGCAGCCCAGGTTTGGTTTTCTCAGATCAGTCGGTTATCCTGTCCGCTTTTATCTTCTTTTTCATAAACAATACAGTGAAGTTGGATATTAGCTCACAGGAAACTCAAGGATCGTGACAAATGTAATGCAGAATTTTGCAAAAGGAATTAAAATATGGTGACTGAAGATTGAGAGATTGGGATTGATGTAGCATTATGGATTTATATGTTTTCTCCCACTCTTATTTATGAATACATGCTCATCTTTGCTCCATCATGACACAAGGAACAGTGTGTGCTATACAAGTGTAAACCCTCCCTTCAGGTCACATGAATCCCCTGCTGGCTCTATAGATGTATCTCTATTACCAGCAGACACAGGAAGCAGCAAGCTGCCTCATGCACCTGTCTGTCTCAAGATGGCCAAGAGGGGGGTTGTTTCTTTTCTTTTTTTTCTTTTTTTTTAAATTAGGAAATGTAAAGGCAGAGTAGAAGGCAGGTGGGCTCCACTGATTAAAGAGAATGAATAAAATAACTGTATGTAAGACAGATGTTTTGACTGGTGCTGATACACCTGTGAGAGCTGCCTCAGTACAAGTGAGTTTTTCAGTACTGCTAGAGTTTTTCTTTTTTTTTTTTTCATGGCATCTGGGTTTTTTGATTGTGTTTGATTTTTACAGTCTTTTGCAGTCCATTCTGACTCCTGCTCAGAATGGACTGCAAATCTCAGAACATTGCTTTTTTATGATTTTTTTTTTCTTACCTTTAAAACACTTAGTGTATAGCAGTTACCCCCTGTGTCAGCTCTAGCGTCCCACTCAAGTCCATAAGTAATGCTGTTTTTATGGTAGGTTGTAGATCTATACATGATGTAAACTTGCTGCACATGCAGTAGTTGGTGCAGCTTTCTGCATTTATATGATGTGATCCTAAAAAAAAACAAACAACCTATAGCAAACAAAAGCACTGTATATGCAGTTGCTTTTGTTTGTATAGGCTGCTTGTGGGTAAAAAGTAACCAAATAAATCATAAAGAAATACATAAAAGAAAACAAATTTTACAACTTGTTGATCTTAAACATAGTATGTTGTTGAATTTTACAGGCTGAAGTAATGCTAGGTGCTCTAGTTAGAATGAGGTTAATTAAGGATGATTTTTCTCAAATAGCTAAGCCTCACTCACATAGCCCTAGAGACCAGTTGGCCACCCCTTGGCAACCGCAGGTCACTAGGGAAAAAATGTGTATTCCCTGACCGGCTGGGAAGTGGCGGCTGGCAGTTGCTAGGTGAAATTGGTTGCAAACAGGGTACTGCACCAAAAACATCCTTGTGATTCCTTTGGTAGCTCGCCGACCGCTGCATTTGCCTGTAGTTTGCATGGAAGACTTGTCTGCAAACACTCGCCAACTACTCACAGAGTAGTGAAACTTGAAGAAGTGTGATGCAAATCAGAAACAGTGGCCATTCATCTTTGAAGTAAAAGTGCTTGTGCCTTACAGCTACAATCAATACATTTCAAAAGGTGCAACTTTTACTTTTGGGGAAAAACATTTCCAGTTTGTGACCAAAGTGACCAGTGACCAAAGCAATCACAGTCAGGTTTTTGGTGCAGCTTTGCGATCAGTTTCACCTAGCAACAGCTGGCAACCTCCAGCAACCACACGCCAACCAGTCGGGGTATAGACCACCTAGCCACCACTCATAGGTCTTTATTCTTGCATATATGGGTCCTAATCATGCTATTGAGGAAACTGGAGAAACCTTGCTTTTTTTCAGGATCTAACTCATTTTGAAATGCTGAGAAATAAAGTAATTTTATATTCAAACCTTCAGTATTGTAATTCCATATTCTTTTGTACCACAGACAAGGAACGTGAACTGTATTAGATCTTTCAAAATGCAGCTGCCTTCTACAAACTGAAGGAACCATGTTACCCTAGCGTTAGCCATTCTCTACTGTCTACTAGTAGATTTTAAATTGAAATAAAAAATTTAATGTATTAAAGACAAATAATGCTGTATTTTAGAAGAGTTGAGTTTGTTGAGTAATTTCAGTTGAAAGCATTACTTGATTATAGGATTGACAGACCTGTAGAGCTATAGATAATTCTTTCAGCCATTGTGCAAAAAAAGAGAAACATTCACTGTTTAATTTTCTTAAAGTGCTGCTTTTCTGTTTTAGATCATTGCAAATTTAATATCTTTGGGCTTTGTGCAATATGCAGTGACAGCAGATATAACAGACTTCTCTAATACATCTTGACATTGTTGTGCCTGCCTCTGTTCCCGTTTAATGTCATGCTGCCCCTCTGTTTAACATGCCTCGCATGTCTGGGGCAGGAGCATACATATGCCTCCACATGGCTTTGCTTGTTGCATGTCACCTCGTCCTCTGCATCATCAAGCTTCTGATTAAAAACACCACAGGGTAGACATGGATTATATGAGAGAAATACATTAATTAATTAAAACAAAAGCCATTTTAGGTGGGAAGTGCTAATTAAATGCCACAAGAAGTCTCTCATTAATTATGTAATCTTGTCACATTCTCTTGCATATCATTGTGTGATGGTTCATGGGGACACATGACCTTTTCTGCTGAAATTTGCTGAAGTCTTTAATTACATTTTGCAACTTGAGATAATAATATACAGAAAGTAAAGAAAAATGGGTTAACATCCAAAACCGTGATCTGTTTACCAGTCTACAGTGCATGTCAGTGAAGCACATCCCTTGTGTGTATTTGTTTGCATGAACACATCACTTGTGAGTGCCAGTTCCAATCCGTTAGTGCACACTTGATGATGAACTACATGAGAGGGTGTTATCGAGCAAGAGACAGTGCTGTGTGTATGTGTATTTTGATTACTGCACCACCCCCATGCTGAGACACTTAAATGTGGTCAGACACACGCCGACTGATGGCCATCAATAATGCACATGGCAGGAGGATCCAGCAACCCACGTTATCATCAGGGACTATTGGTCTGTCCCTGCTGGAAGCCTCCATCTCCACAGACGGATGGCTTCAATTTTCTGTCTGATGAGGAAGAAAAGTAGGAAAAAAAACTTCCATTGCCAGACTAGACTGGCCGAAGTCTATGAGTGAGTATCATCATTCCATCTAATACATGATTATTAACATTAGGGGGAAAATGGGTCCTTGTAATGGTTAAAGCACTCGCTGACAGATGAGGCAATACTTCAGAGTTTATCAGTAGGGGCCTTGCCCAGCTGTTAGCATGATAATGTGTGGGAGAGAAGGATGCTGTGTGTGAGAAAGTGGGAAGCAAAGAGACAAAGTCAGAAGTGTGGTGTTGATTTGTTTGTGTTTAGAGCAAAGAAAATCTAAAACGATCAGGACATCACTTAAGCTTCAGTGGCTCTTATATCTAATGGTTATCATTCTGTCATCAGGAATTACTCAGTTTGTCAAGTGTCAAAGAAAATAGAAATAATATGAAAGGAGATTTTGGAAGTCAGACAAAGAATGTCTGGGAATCTTGACTGATTTATATCTTATGAAAGATATTTCTCTTCTGTGAAAAAGCTGACTGCGGTTGCAATGTTGGGTATGTCTGTGCATCAAAGAAAAGAGGAAAATGTGGGCATGACTATGTGTGGGCACGTGCATGTGTGCACAGCATCGTTTTCACATGTGGCTGCACTGGCATCACCACAACCTCTGCCTCAAGGAGAACAGAGCTACATTTCATCTTTGTTTAGGTGATGTCACATTCAGACTTCAATGGTAGTACTTCCTCAAAAGCAAAGTCAATAGCTACCACTCTTTAGTCTGGAAACCATTGCCTTGCCACTTCCTTCTGCTGGTCCATGACCAACAGCCCACTCACAGCCCTAATCAGGCCCTGATGAGTGGCCCAGCCTACCGCCCAGCGTTTCTACATGGCAGAAGAGCTGTTTGAGGTGGTTTGCTGGTGATGGAGGTGGTGGAAACTCCTTAGCCGCCATGCGTTCCCAATCCTTGAATGGAAATGGGGCCCATTTGGGGTTTTCCTCCAGAGACGTGTGGACAAAGCAGACGCAGCGCAAGCGTGTGTGGTAAGATGCTCAGTGAGAGAAGAATGGAGACGTATCACAAGCAATTTTTCCTGCATATGTTCAACCATTCCTTAATGGCTGTTACAACAATTGCCTGCATCACTGCAGCATTTGAACGTCACTTACAGTTTTAGGGTCACTACATTAGTGTAATAAATTTATTCATAGCTGTCTCCCAGCCCCAGGGGCTGGTGGGCATCTTCTTTAATAAGGCGTTGACATCTGTCTGCAGAGATTGCCCACTGAGCATCATCTCACACAAATGGGGGCCAGAGACCTGGAGTGTGTATGTGTGTGTGTGTTTGTCATTGTGTCTGCAAACGACACATACACTCAGAGCGTAATTTTTGGATGCATGCCATCAATGCACCAGGAACACGGGAATGAAATGAACACATTAGCTCAAGTCATTGAGCAGTCTCCCACCCATATGCAGTCTTACCTGTGTGTAGTGTCTTGTTCACACGTGTCCACTGATTCTTCCCATGGTACTGAATTCTAATACATTTTTTTGCTCCATCAGACACACGTTACTTGCCATCAACAAGTAATTTGAAACATGCAATCACTTCATTACATGCTAGACTGTATTTCTGCTTTTTTCCATCCCCCATCTTTCCACTGCTGCTTTCTGTGCTTATAATTGCATTGAAACTGAAGGCAGTGTTTCTGAGCAGACACTTGTAGGCTGTATGTGAAGTGCACAGATAAAAAGCCATTCTTCCTCCTCCTATATCATTAGTTACCATTCTGATCAAGCTGTCAGAGTCATGGATAGTTCACCAGACTAAATTTACCTACTCCAGTTTTGAACCCATGTTCAAACGTTTCATTTCTTTGTCCTCAGGGCAATAACTTCTTCATGCTTGTTCAAAGATGCACACGCACACGCACACGTACACACAGACACACACACACAGACACACACACACACAAATCAAATGGGGACTATGCAGTTGATAGTATCTTCATCACAGAGAATCAAATCATGTCATTGTGCATATGTAAGTGCGACAGATGATATGCAAAAGGAAACCGACACAAAGAAACAGTGTAACATCTTAGGGAGAAAAGATACTGATACTGGTTTGCAGTAATGCTGCATTTAGATTCAGAAATGCCAGCTAGCGTGTGCTGTATTAATATTAAACTGTTGCGGTCATGTTAAAGTTTGTTAAAGTTAAAGTTTTCTAACTAGGAAGGTTCCCATATGGAAAAGAAACAGAAAAAGCTTATAGTTAATGTTTATGTTTTATATACAAGTCTTATAAGGCATATATGTCTAGTACTATGATTTACTCATGAGTGTGCCCCCTTTCACATTTTTCTCTGCAACGTAATGTTTACTTGATTTATATGTAATTTTTATAATTATGTTGCATGAGAAAAATGTGAAAGGGGCCACTTTCATAAGTAAATCATAGTACTAGACATATATGCCTTATAAGACTTGTATATAAAACATAAACATTTAGTATTGGAGGAAATGGGGACTTTTACCCTTTTTTTTCTATTTCTTTTCCATGTGGTTGGCAAACAGCTGTCTAGCTAAAGTAAAAAATAAGACTTGAAACATTTTAGGTTTTTCTTTTTTATCAACACGAACTGTGAAAAGACCCAAAACCAACTATGAGCTCTCTGTCCCCAAAATTTTGTAAACACTATTTCTATGTGGAAAAACTACTCCAAGGTATCAGTGACATGATCAGTACCATGAACATCTTAAACCCCACCCTAGGGTCCTTTAACGACTAATCCTTGTATTAAAAATGACCTTATTACAATTTCAATTTTTTTTCCACTTGTGTTCTATTAGATTTAATGATGACAGCTAATGAATCAGTCCAATTAACATATTAAATGTAAGTGTGATATACATTCAATGGCTACTTTTATTAGGTGCACCTGTTCAACTACTTGTTAGTGCAAATATCTAATCAGCCAATCACATGGCAACAACTCAATGCATTTAGGCACGTAGACAGGAAACTAAGTCTACAATTCACACAGACTCAACAAAATTGGACAACAGAATGTTGGAAAAACGTTGCCTGGTCTGAAAAGTCTTAATTTCTGCTGCGACATTTGGATGGTAATAGGGGTGTCATGATACCAGAAATTTAGTAGTGGTACCAATATCAGCAAAATTACACGATTCTCTATACCCAATTGATACCAAAACAAAATGATAATACCATGCAGTTAAATAGAAAGTCTTTTATTAAAAAGACTTTTTAAATCACTGATATGGTTGTGGCAGTCCGTTTATTTAAAATTTTAACATCATATTTTGTTGACGGGGCACCGACTCAAGTGTTACAATGGCTGCTGAGTAGCCAAGTAATGTTACTGCGAGGTATAATGTTAATTACATTATGTTAGCTGAAGCATTTTTGTAATGTTAGACACTGCAAACATTTTAACCAATGGAGCATAGTTGATTTTAAAACAGCAGTGTCATATGTCTCAAACAAAATGGTAGCATGTATTTCTGGATAAAATAAGAAGGATAATGCTCTGGGTGTTGTTGGATGTTAAATTGAAATCCATTCACCTTGAAGTCTTAGAACAGATATAGATGCCGGTCTTTTAGGTACTGTGTTTGCATATTGTCTTTTGTGAATCAGTTATCATCTGACTCTTACTGCCTTTCTTATTAACAAGTCATGGGGGAGCTATTACACCAGCTGCACTAGTCACCATCTTCCATATGTAGTTTTTGCTGTGCAGTGTGTGGTTTTTTTCCTCTGCTTGTGGCCGTCCTTCTTCTTCTTTTTCAGCATGTAAGGATAGACTGGAACATTTGTAGGCGTGTGTTGCCCCCATCAGTTCTGTAAGATTTGCATCCTTGGTACATGTATGGTGCCTACAGTACCTCTGGTACTAATTAAAAAAAAATAACAACAAAGCAAAAAACAAGTCATTGCATTTTCAGAATTTTGGTATCAAAAGCTATTTTAAGTATTGTTTTTGGTGACATCCTAGATGGTAGGGTCAGAATTTGCAAATGTGTGATGCTTTCATGAACAATATGAACCAAAATCTCTGAATAATGTTTGCAGCACCTTCTTGAATCTATGCCACAAAGAATTAGGGCAGTTCTGAAGAAAAAAGGGTACTAGCAAGGTGTACCTAATAAAGTAGCAGGTGAGTGTATATGCTCTGCTGTTTGTTCAATCTAGTGTGGACTTTGCTTGATAGCTTGTTTAAGAGGCCTATATATTTTTTTTTTACTTTAAACAGAGAATTCATTTAAATCCTAGTAATGAAAAAAACAATATATGAATGAGACCCAATAATCTGCTTAATGGCTGTGCTGGACAAGACTTTGGCATATTTCCACCACAACTTTTCAGCATTGCAGTTCTAAGTGATAAAGAAGCATGTGCTTTTCCCAATGGAAAGCAGGTCATGTTGTATAAATGTGGCAGTCCTTTTCACATTTTTAGTTGGCTGCTAAAATTTTAATGTGCTGTTTTAAGATCACAAGAATCGTGTAAATAAGGAAAAAAATTGAATTACATAGTCTATATCTACATGATATAAAAATGAAAGTGACAAGTGAGAGTCTGGTAGCGAACTTGGAAAGGACACCAGGGGGACCATACTAACCTTGGTGCTGCTAAAGTTCATGTCCTTTTTAATAAGTGCCAATAAAAGCAAACAGCCAGACTGATGATATAATGGCTTCCATTCAATTGTCCTTCAGCAGGGCTAAAAAGGTGAAGGGTAGATAAAGGGTGGGGGTGTTTTTTCTATTTCTTTTTTTGTTTTTATATGTGTCAGATGGTGGAATTGTAACCTGCATTAGAGAAACCCCTAGAAACCCAACCAACAAGCAAATATATGTTGCCGTGCATATTTTACAGCTGCTAGAGTTCATACAGTTTACAAGGGTGTAAGTGGTGAGAAGATACAGTAGAGGTCCCTTATGATTTTTTTCATTCCATAGTGTAGGCAAAAATCACTCTGGAAGAAAGTGAGGACATTAAAAAAAAAGAAGAGGAATGGGAAATGGGGTTGAGAGTCTAGAGGAGAGACTCTTCAGAACATTTTCCCTCCTTGGTACCATATTCTGTCCATTAGTGTGAGTGGTGCTTTTACATGCTGTGGTTACTGCACTCTTCAGGTTGACTTATCCCTCTTGAAGCATGTGAGACCAGGGGGGAAGGCAGCAGGTGGAGAGGAAGATAGAGGCAATTGATGTAGAGGTGGGTGGTAATTACAAACATTACTGTCATGGCAGGGTTATCTGTCCATCTTTTCTGCTCGTCTGTTATTTTTTAAAATTCTTTTTATTCTGGTGAGTTTTATGAAACAAAATTACATTGGCAGCCAATTAAAGGGCTTTTCCTGTCTCCCTGATAAGAGGGCTATTAATATTGCAGCAATGGTTGACACTTAACCGGCGATAAATGGCTGTTGATGAGAACGGAAAGTTTATCAACTCATCCATGGGCTCAAACTCTTAGTAAAAAGAGAGAATTAACTGATACCACAAGGGGCTAAGCTCCCGGCATCTTATCAACTGATTACTCTAAAGCCATCAAGTGCATTTTCAATGGAAAAAAAGGGAAGAGTTGATTCTTCTGTGAAATATAAAAACAGCTCTGGGCGAACAGTGTAAAAGCTCAGTCATAAATTATAACAACCGTGTTGAGGTTTTTTAATCTCATCTCTTGTTCAGATGGCTGGTTTGAGGCAGTGTGTGTGCGACTATGTACTTTTGTGAAGGATTTTCCCTCCCTCCAGGAATGGACAGGATTTTTCAACAAGCTGCCTCCTTGAAGACTTTTTTTTTTCTTAAACATCTTTCCCTGTTTTTGTCTGTGCCAAAGAGGAAGGGTGTGTAGGAGAGTGTATAGCTCTACAAGAATTGGGTATATGCCAAATCCTAACAGCACAATAAAGTCAAAGCATATTGCTCATATTGTGTTTGACAGGCATTCCTATATTGGTGATGTTAAATGCAGTTTCTTTGATTGTGCAGGCTTTGATTAAAATTCCCCAGGTATATAAGTCCAATCACTTGTTTAAGGGAAACACTTAAAACTAAGTTTGTTTGTTTGTTTTGTTGCTCACTGATACATTTCATATTCAGGCACAAGTGGTCTGCGAAGACTCTTGTGAGCTTGGTACAAATCATGGATGCAGAGCATAGACTTTTTATAAAAGTTAGACAGAACCACTGTAATGCCAATGTTGGATCCAGATGATGGCTTCATTTTGGAGCCGGAAGTGATCATATGAGGGTGGAGCGCTGAGTCATCATGTAATGCTAGCTTTTTAAAAGTGTACATAGACAGTATGGCTGCATTACATGATTGTTGGGGTTTTCTCTGTATTATTGTAGGGTCTTTACCTTACAATATAAAGCGCCTTGAGGCGACTTTTGTTGTGATTTGGCACTATATAAATAAAATTGAATTGAATTGAAAAATTACATACAAAGAGATACCTGCTAATTAGTACCTGTCTATATACTTAAATAATAATTAAAAAAAACCCTGAGCACAGGCTCCTTGGTCAGCGTATTGGTACAGTTAACTGCACAAAAAAATCATATGACAGTACTGTGTAAAAGTCTTGAGCCACCCCTCATTTCTTCATATTTTGTCAGAAGCCAGACTTTCTTGTATTTATTATTTTTTTAAGTGGTCTTGCATCTGGCCCTTTAGTTGATCCATCTACTGTTTACCGAAGCCTGATCAGAAATAATCATTGTGCCTTTTGGTTATGATGAAGGGAAACAGGGAGCTGAGGTATGCCAGATTACTCCAGAATTGGACTGAAAATCAGTTGCAACAGGTCTTATGGAGTGATGAATCCAAATTTGAAATTTTTGGTTCGAATCATTGTCAGTATGTACAGAGTAGATCATGAGAGAGGTACAACACTGAATATCTGTAGCCATCTGTAAAACACGGTGGAGGCTCTTTCATGGTTTGGGGCTTAATTTCAGGAGGATCTTGTCAAAACCAATGGAATTAAAAGTACCTTCAGATTTTGAGCCACCATGCAATACCATATGGAAAGCATCTGATTGGCAATGCTTTTATTTTTCAGCATGACAATGATCTCAAACATACTGCCAATACAGTAAAACGTATGCCTGGGCAAAAAAAACACACAGTGGAACAGTCTGCTGGCTTACTTGTGGTTCCTAGGATATTTAAAAGTAGAATGGGAGGCAGAGCCTTTAGCTTTCAGGCCCCTCTTCTGTGGAACCAGCTACCAGTTTGGATTCGGGAGACAGACACCCTCTCTACTTTTAAGATTAGGCTTAAAACTTTCCTTTTTGATAAAGCTTATAGTTAGGGCTGGATCAGGTGA
>VUQS01034993.1:22226-33313 GCA_015108495.1 Heterochromis multidens | reverse complement strand
AATAGAGTGTGTGTGTGTATATATATATATATATATATATATATATATATATATATATATTTCTGTATGTATCTTCACCTTAGTGGTTGGGCCAATCTGAACAAAATTTTGCATGAACATTGTCACACATACAGCGATTATTAACATCTGTATGTTTAAAAAACAAATAAACAAACATTTATTAGAAATCCCAGTCTTTGGGCCATTTCTATGATCAATAGTATGCAAATACTCCAAACACAATTTGCATACTATTGATCATGAAACTGACCAAATGGCCCATTGTTAGTCAGTGGTGCTAGTTTCGGTCATTATGCAATGTACTGTTTATAAGGTTGGGGAATTCTGCAGTCAGCTGAGACTGAAGAAGTTACTAGAAAGTGACGAAACGTTTCTCCCACTAAAAAATCGCTACGTCCAGATGAACAGATTCAACTTTTTAGGATTCTTTTACCTGGATTATTGAGTATGCATCAAGAGATATGTCTGTATGTGTTTATGGTGAGCCCCTCTCCCTACACACGGAGTGTAGCAGGCAACTTTTAGCAAACTTTTAGCCAAAATATGAAAATGGCTCATCAAAGCGACCTCACACTCTGCATTGCACATATTCGGGTCCCCAGTAATACATCTGCCAAGTTTGAAGTGGATGGGACAAACAGTTTACACTCCTGTGTTTGGGCACAGCCTCACCGAGCTTCAAGAGTGCATGTAGATTATAGTCTTTTAGAAAACAGAGCCATTTGTTGTGATGGATAGTTAATTTATATCAAGGACATTTTTTGTTTGCAAAGTCCTTCAAGGCAGGCATTTGTTATAAAGTGTTGCACAGCCTATCAACCCAATCTGACAGGATTTAATGGCATTTACAAAGAATGGAGAAAAGGGGAAACTTAAATGCTAATACCAGCTGATGCTGTGACCTTGTTCTAACATTATTGCAGCTTATTTTTCAGCCTGTTAAAGCCAGAGGCAAACAGAGAGTAATTAGACCTTAATCTTTGCCTGCAATTGCCAGGTAGTGCACTTTTTGTTTTTTTGTTTTTTTGCATTTCAGTGCTAGTTCTTGTTAATTTCCTATGTGAGCAAACACATGATACATCCCACCCTTGCACAACTCGGGTGTTGACACTGTACAAAAGCTCAACGCCCAGCTCTTTGTAGTGTTTCTACACATGATGTCAAAATGTGAAGTCACCATTCAGGTCAGTGAAGCCGATGGAGAAGTTGACTTGCTTGTTGGAGCTGGGGAGAGCTTCAGGGGGCACCGTTTCCTGTCCGAGACTCTGGGAGGAAGAATGAAGAAAGCAGTGTGGTTGTAAGAATGCAAATTCAATTTCTGCACAGCCAAAAGACCCCCAGAGGAGCACACTTTCATGTGTGAGTGTTCTGAAACTAAACTGCCTTAAACATTATGTAAGAAAAAACAGTTTTATATTTAATGTCACATCTTTTTTTTTTTCTTTTTTAGGTAAGAGTGCACCCATTGTATGAGGAATATGAACCCCCCTCTTGGAAGAACTGAGATGGAAAACATCAAAGTGATCAGCGGGGTTTTTCACTGAGGGGAAAAAAAAACTTGACTAAACTGAGTTTTGCCATTTGACCCCCACCCCTCCAGAAAAGAGTGGCATTTATGGTTGTTAGATGACCACAAAGTGTGGCAGTTATGAATGATGGTTTTTAGTTACTTGTCATCTTCTCTGAAGAAGAAACAATTATCTAAGATCTTAGGTTAGATAATTAATCATGGACAGTCTGGATAATATGCGTTCTTGTCTATGTGCTGTATGAACATTGAGATTTATGTCTTTCATTAAAAGAAAATGTGGTAGTGGCACAAGCTCCTCTGTTACCTTATGCTGGAATTGTATAAAATCCTGTCATTTTTATTCCTTCTGTACAGTATATTTTGAATATATTTAAATTATGGTGAAAAAGAGCTAAAAAGAAATGACATCAACTCCTTCCAAATAACTGAAACTGGAGGAAAAAAGAAGCAGAAAAGTATATCTTCAGGGTGTGCCTGCATACACATCATCAACTGCTTTTTTATGCTCTTCTTTTCTTTTAAGTTCTTGGTTTTGTAATTGTTTTGTTTTGTTGCCACAGCTACAACTTGTCGATTTTGTAAACTGCTATACACACTGGAAAGGAGGCAAATAGAAGGTAAATAGGAGAAATCACAATATTCATCCGACCAAAAACAAACCACATATTCAAAGATTTTTTAAAAAAAAAGGTATTATTGGTATTTTTTTGCTATTATTGCAACAAAAAGAGAATAAATAAACAAACAACAAAAAAACAAAATATAGCTGGCAATTCACCTGGGTCAGGAGGTCCATCTCCCCCAGCATGGCACTGAACATGGCGTCAATGTCATCCATCTGGTCAAAGAAACAATAGAAGAATCAGATATAGAACGTGTAATATAACGTGTATTAATGAACTGCACTGATTAACGCTGCAAAGATGAAAGCAAAGATGAAAGACGGTTAAAGACTGTGGGGAAAGAGACAATATATTTATTTGCATGGGGAAAAACAAACAGATGCAGATGTAATATATCCTCTCAGGTTATGCTATATTGCGAAACATGTCCAACCCAGACTTGAAGGAAGAAAGTGTGTATGCATAACTTCAGGCAGTCATTATTTGCCAGAACTTGTTGTGTCTTGTTGCACATGTTGATGCAGCGAGTGAAATATTATGTTGCCTTCTCTGTCATATTCAGAGCATATTCAGAGTTGACTTTTTTAAGCTGTCAACTGTGTCCATCAGACCATCACCATATATTTTTTGAAACCACCAATATGATGATTTTGACGTTTTGATAAATTCCGTCTTCCAGCTGTCTTGCTTTTGATTGCTACACTGATGCCAAATTAAACAATCTCATACCTATGCCAGTAGGTAAGCAGTCGGTCTCATGTACTGACATCATGCTTCGTGTTGTATGATGAGTGTTTGTTTGAATCATTATGTGTGACAGTAGAAAAGAAAATCTGCCTGCAACATACTGATGCCTAAAGAAAATGGAAGCGCATAAAGTATACAAGCTTCCATAATGTGCTTAGCTCTAAATTGCTCTAAATTGCTGATCAAGTTTCAAAATGGACTCATACATCAGGCTGGTACAGATTTATATACATCCCTGATGTGGAAGTATGGAGTGAAATGTCAGCATAATGAAGGTTATGTTTTTCATTTAAAGCAGAGTAATAGCCTGAGGAGCCATCCATGGTCAATGTGTCTTTTTGAAAACCACTCTGAGAGACTCACTTGAGACTTACATTCGTAATTATGCACAGTGGGCTGTCTCCTCTGCACGTATTATTTGGAGCCCCTTTTCTCAGAGCAAATGTTATGATGGTCTGGAATGTGCAGTCAAAACAGAGTCCCTGTTTTCTTATGCTGGTACATGAGTGGTACCACTCAGAAACACTGGAGGTGTCAGTGGGAGTTCATGCACTTAGAGTGGTGCTAATGGCAGTTTACTTTATACTGGTTACATGTGGACTCTCCTAACTCTTCTGCTTCAAATATAGGATCTTTATGATGAGGTCCACTGTTTTACTGTGACGTGTACAGTCCTGTGAAAAACTAAGTACACCGCATGAATCAGTAGATTATAGAACCAGCTTTAGCAGCAATAACATGAAGTAACTGTTATCTGTTTGACTTTATCAGTCTCTGACTGATAAATAAGGAATTTTGGCCCACTCTTCCTTACAACATTGTTTCAGTTGATTGAGGTTTGCGGGCATTTGTTTATGCACAGCTCTCTTAAGGTCCCACAACAGCATTTCAATCAGGTTGAAGTCTGGACTATGCAACACCTTGATTTTTTTTTTCTTTTTTAGCCATTCTGTTGTACTACTGTGCTTGGGATCATTGTCCTGTAGCATGACCCAGTTTGAGCCAAGCTTCAGGTATCATACAGATAGCCTCACATTGGACTCTAGAATACTTTGGTATATAGAGGAGTTCATTGTGCACTCAATAACTACAAGGTGTCCAGGTCCTTTGGCTGCAAAATATGCCCAAATCATCACCCCTCAATGTTGTGCATGATGTCCAAACATCTCCACTTTGGTCTCTTCTGTCTAAAGGACATTCCTCCAGAAGTCTTGTGGTTTGTTCATGGTATGTTCTTTTTAGAGAGAAAAGGCTTTCTCCAGGCAAGCCTTCCAAAAAAATCATTTTTTTCTAATTGTATTGCCATGAATTTTAACATTTAACATGCTAACAGAGGCCTGTAGAGTCTGAGATGTAGCTCTTGGGATTTTTGCAGTTTCTCTGAGTATTGCATGGTCTGACCTTGTGGTGAATTTGCTGGGAAGATTGGCAACTGTCTTAAATATTTTCCACTTGTGAATAATCTTTCACTGTAGAATGATGGACTTCAAACTGCTTGGAAATGGCCTTATAACTCTTCCCAAATTGATGAGCAGCAACAAGATCACTGCTGATGTCTGTTCTCCTTAACATTGTGTTAACACACACCTGAATGCTCCAGACCAGCAAACTGCCCAAACGTCTGCTTTTATAGAGGGGCTCACACTTGCTGATGATCAGTTAATCAAGTGCATTTGATTAGCAGCACCTGGCTGCTACTTGTTAAGAGGGTAGTAGTAAGGGTGTACTTAGTTTTCACATGACTGTAACTATATTATGATTAATGACCATTAAACCATCTGGACTCACTGGTTCCACCTTCTCACCTTCTACTGACCTAAATTTTAAAAAGTAAGAAGTAAACATTTGCTTGTGCCCAATTGTATTACCAGACAGTTAATAATCCCCAGAGGATGAATCCTAATGACATCACCGATTCCCTACTTTTCCTATTTATATGGAAGTTTTATACATTTTACTTCTCCAGTCAAGTACCTACTGAAGGGATTGACAGAAAATATAGTATAAATATTCGTGGTTGCCATGCAGAATATAGAGATATGAATTAATCAGGATGAATCTTTGGTGCATTTCATGTAGCACCATTATCAAGTCAACATGTCACATTGGTCAGTACTTGTACGTGTGTGACACCATAAAAGAGAAAAATATTACACTCTCAGCTGTAGTTAATGCTTTGAGCCAGATGTTATCCTTCAAACACCCTGAGATAGAGTGATGATGGTAAACACAACCAGCTTATCTAAATAAATGTGTCTGTTAGCAGTTAGCTAAAAAACAAACAGTAGGCTACCACTTTGCATAACGTTTTATACAAATTACACAATAATATAATCTGACTTTACATAATGATGTCAGCATGGCACAGAACAGTTACTAACACCTAACTCACTGTTGACATGAAGTTCACAGACAAAACTACAAAACAAGTGTGAGCTTTACTTTGAAACTCTTTTGACCAAGACATCTTAGCAGCTAACCCAAGTGTTACTGGTTTTACTAATTTTGACATACTGTGATTAAACTGCATGTATGAAAGCTTCGGTCGGTCTCAGATTAGCTATTGAAATTGCTGGGGTTAGATTCAAGTTTGGTGTGGTTAAAGTGATTTTGCAATCAATGGGTTTGACTTGTTTTGTGTCTCAACCAGACCTCATATTGTGAGAATGCCAATCATGCTTTCAGTGGGCTACCCTTTTATGGGTTTTTTCCAGATTCTGAATGAGTATCTTTAGAGGGTGACTAAGCACGACAACGTGCATGAGTGCTGCATGTTGTTGAAATCTGTTGAGTCTGTTACCTTATGTGACAGAAATCTATGTATTTTTTTTTAATTTTTGACTAGTTTAGTAAATGAAAGATTAATTAAAAGTATTTCATGGGGTTTGCGAGGGGAGGGTTGGGGGTGGCTACAACCTCTTGGGTTATGTGCTTTGAAAATGTGCTTTAAGCTCCACCCAGCCCTGACCTAGTTGGTTTAACTCATCCAGTGAGATTCTCTGCACAGATGTTTGCATTACTATCCTCTAGTCGTCATCTTTTCTCTGCTGCTGTGGTAGCTTCCATTAAAGAGGAAAATACTGGGCTCTTCTGCAAAGTTGAACTCCCTCCTTTCACTCATCACAGTATCTGGAATGTGTTTAATGACATTTAGTTCCAACAAGTAAAAAAGAAATTGCAGGAATTTAATTAAAAGACACAGGGGTACATCTCTCATTCACACTGTGGAGGAGACAAGAGTGACTGATTGTGTTCCAGGAAAGAGATTGTACAGGATCAATACTGTTTCAAACATCTAACAGATGCTGTGTGTTGGAAGCTCATGAGAAACTGTTAATCTTCTGGTTTCATATATCAAATCGGGTGGTTCATAAACTGAAACATCTCTGCACAGCTATACAATTTCTTTGAGCACCATAATTTCCATGTGACGTACATATGTGGGGCTCACTGCTCCAGCACGTGAGCACAGTCCTCCCCCTTTTACACAAACGGTTTGCCCGGAAGAGGAAGTGGTAACGGGTATACTTCCTGCCACTTGTTGAAATGTTGCAATGATATTGGAAATAGTGATACAAGCAGCTGCCTGCAAGCTTCATGGTACCGCTTCCTCAGTTCTCATTATGTCACTTTTTTTTGCACCTATTCGTGATCGGCTTGTGACATTTTCAATTAAAAAAACACGCAAACACTGAACGTCTGGTGCTACTTTTAGTTTGTAGTTTTAAAGTCACACAAAGAGAAGTTTAGTCCACTGATCAGATTTTGCTGAGAGGCTGTGTTTTGATGCCAAATGCATTAAATGAACCGCTCCCAGCCTTTAGAACAGTGAGGAGAAGTAAGAAGCGGCAGGGACAGATCATGAAAACAAACCGACTTCCGCTGGTGAAAACAAATTGACCCAATTTTTTAAGACACTCCCTCCTAAGATGCGTGCATTAGTAGAGCGATATTTCAGAGAAGTGACAAAATAAGGAGTGGACTCACTTTATCATTGCTATTTGTAGGTGTGATTGTGCAAGTGATACACACCAACAAGAAAAGGTGTTAACCTCAGTGTCACTGCAACACCACTGGTATGATTACGAGTAGACTAATTAATTAGTTTACTCCAAGAAATATGTGACATTCCTGACTTGAAATTCTGAAGCTTGAAGTTAGCCAAGCTTTGTTAAAAGGTGACAAAATCCACATTCAACTTTTTTTTAAGAGAACTAATACATGTAATGTACTTATAACTTCATATTTTGAAGCTTTAGAGGTTGTTTTATTGCTCTTCAGCAGAGCTTACCTAACTAGCTGTCTGCACTTAATGTTTGTGGATTTGACTCTGAAAACAACAACATGCTCATATAATAGCGACTTGTCAAACACAATGTAGACACGCCCAAAAAGAATACACTGCTTTATCATCTATTTTACTGTAAATGGAAACATAATTGATAAATTCAGTGTTGTGTTGTATTAAACAAGACTTTAAACTAGCGATTAAGACCATAAACTCATTAGCAAAGTGTTTACTGATGTATTAAATTAAGTAAGACGTAGAGTAATTTTCTCATCAGTTTCTGTACAGCGTAACCTTTTGCAACAAGAGGAGTTGCCCCCTGGTGGCTATTAGAAGGAATACGTTTCAGACCTGGAGGCGATATTGATTATTTATTTACAGTCTATGGAGTTGTATCAATCTGCTGTTCACAGATAGCATTTTACCAAATATCCAACCATACCTTACCTTCGCTCAACAGAGTTCATATTTATGAACTTATCTTCACATTACGTGTAGTAGAATAAAGTCTAATAAAAGTATGTCACTGCCTCTTCACACTATTTCTATTTTATTTCCAGAAAAAGGACATTTGTGATTTGCCAGCATTCATAAATTTTACAGTTGGGCATCAAACCAATGCATTGTGAAATTTGGCAACTGTATGTTGTACTTTGTTATACCATAAAACAGCAAGTCTAAAAGTACAATCTAGATATAGCTTCTGCATTCCTCTAGAACCCCCAGCCTCCCAATAATCTCAAGTACATGTCTCAGCCTTTTTCATGCTACACATATGTAGCTTCAGGCTAGAAAATCAAAAGCAGACATCAACTCTAATGTTTATCATAACATACAGAAACTCTCCCTCTTATGATCGGATCGGATTTCTATGCTTGACTCTTAAGCAGATGTGTTTACAGAACTTGATGTACTCTTTTTGCAAAGTAGGCAAATTAGAGGCTGAGCAGCAGGAGCAAACCACTGAAGGGTATAAAAATGAATAATCATAACGTTCTTATTTATGTTTGCTGAAGCGGGTTTCAAAATCAGACTCGTAACCTACTAAAGTCCACTTAACAAAATATTGCTTTTTCTTGCTTAAAAGTACTCAGAAACAGAACGCCCCCCTCGACTAAAAACCTTTTAATCCATCCTTCTGCAAGCACACCTTCAATTATACGCTTTGTAACAAATTCAGTTCATATTTTTGTGACTTGATTGCATGTCAAAAATGTCAAAAGCCAAATGTACAAAACTTTCCTGTCATCAACAACAAACTGACAGCACTATTAACTTTAATAAAAGAGGCCAGCCCTATGAGTTTCATGTGGTTACTGAGTCATACAGCAGTATGAAACCATAGTGGAGTCCACCCAGTTGGAAAGAATGCATATGAACTCACATTCTTTTACCATATTAAAACGCATTTCATTTCATGGGAAAAAAAATCCTCTGAAAACAGTTTTATTTAATTTTTCGTACTGATATTAAAGAGTTTAAAACCTTTTGAGAGTTTCTGTCAGAGCACGCTGTAAGTCACAAAGTTTGACAGGATGTCTAAGATTACCATCTGTAATATTTCTCTACGTAATGTCCTTAGGCTAAGGTTAATCTGCTGTAGCTGAATATACATAGTTAAAAAAAAAATCTCCATTTTATTTTAGCACAACAGCAATCATAATGCTCACTTATAATGTGGTCAAACATCAACAAACAATGTTCTTGCTCTGCGTTCAGAGAAAAGCCATTTTGGGTGTACATGTTATAACTAAAGCCACAAGATCCAACTTAACAGAGATGTAACTCACCTTTTTAAAATGTATTAATCCTTTGTTTCACCGGTAAATTTCAAGATAACAGCTTCATGGACATCAGTTCCACCTCAAAATATTATTCTCTAATTAAGCTCGACACCAAAAATTAAAGTCATATGCAGGCAGATTTTGGGTGAGCGGATAGATTGAAAATTGCATTTGTTTCTCTGACTGCTGACTTCTTCCTGCTTAACGCGGAAGTTCAGGTCTAGACCTGTCATTGCATTCCTGCTACAGAGTTCAGCACTTTCACAACAGTCTTGTCTGGGCAGCGTTGGTCCATCCCCTCCTTAACAGTGCTCCTTATCTGCACTGTACTGCAACTGTTCCAAAGCTGCCAACAGGGACAGAGAAGGAGAAATCATAAATGTGCTGTGGCTTCTCATCAAGACTTCGGGGGTGACTGACAGCCACTCGAGCAGATTGGGAAGTTTTTATTGAAAGAAAAAAGAAATGTCTCAGCTGGATTGAGAGAAGGGCTGAATCAGCAGGAGGAATGTGACGGGTCTTGGTTAATAATTCACCTCGCTGAAACTGATTTACAGCAGGTCTTTTGACAGGAGTGGTCATGTGGCACGTTATAGTGGTGAAAGAGACTTCAGCTGGGCTTCACTTGTCTAAATTCTTGTGAAAAAATACAGAGTTGCCTAAAGGAATAAATTATTTGCTGTACAACCTCTAACACACCTCCTAAATGTAAGCAGAGTGTACTAGAAATACATTCATTTACATGCAACATTTTCTTCTATTCTTAAAATCAGGAAGAACTGTCTCAAGACAATGGTGTGATGCAACAAAGTCAGTTATCTTTAGGAGAAACCAAGGAGAGTTAAACTGTCAAACTATGAATAGCCTCTGGCCCTTTAATCTGACCATGCAGACACAGATAGCTCTATTTATTTGCATTTCTCCTTGAGTCATCTCGGGAGGCCAAAAAACAAGATTTCATATCTTTTTTTTTTCTTTTTTCCACCTTAAAATGAATTCAAATTGAACATGTTTTAAATATAAGAAAACTAATGCAAAATTATGCCTTACAGAACAACTTATCTCAATTTCCACCCTCAGTTTCCAGGAAAATATTAGCCTGTATTTACCTTTTTTTTCTAATACTAGCACTTCTGTGTCCCATTCCCCTCAAGACCAGCCTGAGCTCCAATGGCAAAGACAGACCACCCTCTCAGTGGCAAAATCGTGTCATCATATGGTAAAGTTGAGCACCGCAGGTGGAAACCAAATAACCTTGATATATTCCAAGAGCCTTTCATGACTCGTGATGTATTAAACAAACACCCTGGGTACAAGCATGTGTCCCAGCCACTCTCATTTCCTCACTCTCTCAAGGTTTGACAAACAGATGGACACCAAAGGCAGCCTCCCATTAGCTCTAAGCATCTCCCAAACACAAGCACACCAGTGCCTCGGAGAACATTTCTAAAATAAATACACTGATTAACGGTTGTGGAGCTCGGCAGCAGAGAGTGAGGTGATTTTTCTGCTCCGCTGTGCGCTTGCATTCTCTCCTCGGAGAGTGAGGGTGGTCCAGCAGAGCTGATTCTGATAATGGTTTTTGCCAGCATATGTTGCAGCTCATACATCACAGCATCGAGCCAAGAAGCTGAACGAGATTGTTATTTTTTAGTTATTTAATCAAACTGTGTGCTTAAAGGGGGAGCTCCAGTGTCGAGCCTTAAGTTCTACTTCACAAAGAGAAGTCTGTTGGTTAGAAAGTTGCAGAACTCCAGATGGTAAGGTGTGAGGTGTAGGGCATTCTTTTAAGCCATTAGTCTGCATTCTGAGCGCTCCAACACACCTCTAAATACATTTCTTGTGCCTGGGCACTAAAAGAAAATGGGGTGATAATGACAAAACCAGTGGGTACCTTGCAAAATGATATGTAGTGCTGCAGAGGAGAAACTGTCACTGAGGTGATGTGAAAAGTGATGCGTACAGGAGTCTTTTAGTGCCCTCTGTTTGTACTCTGCTGTACTGTACACGCCAAACATGACAGAACTCAGTGGGTGGTTTAGAGCTGCCAACCTGCAGCCCCCCCCCCCCCCCCCCCCCCCCCTCTTTCTTTC
>VUQS01034993.1:11426-22206 GCA_015108495.1 Heterochromis multidens | reverse complement strand
ATGCTGCAAGTTTACACTGGGATAATAACCAACTGTTAACTGGAGGTTTTTGTATGTATATGCAAAAACATACAAATGGATTTCTGATCCAACCCTCCTTGTTCTGCCCGGCAGAATTTATTTGCCATCTGAACCCAATAAATGAGGAAAATGAGGTTTGTTTTTATTAACATGAGCTAAACTTCTTGACTCCTGTGACTGGCTGAGTTGAAAATATGAGCAAAGATGTGACATGGAAAGTCAAAATCACAAGAGATAAAGTCACGATTATGTATGTGTGCCTTATTTAGTATATTTTAAAGTACTGTGTGTTATTTAATACAAGCTTTAGAGTAAATTACTGTCATTTGTTTGGCTGCCATTAACTTAATTTAGAGTAATGTCCATAAATGTTTTATTGCTGCACTCTTCACTCTGAAGACAAATAGTTGCACTCTGAATGCATATACTTGTCTTTCTTGAATTTTGACTGGCCTCAGTTCCTCTACTCTTTGCACCACACGGGTACAGGAAATCTTCTGGATTCAACATTTTTTACAGCCACCCTGAATAGAAACGGTGGCTGGATGTGATTAATCGCTACAGGAGCCTCATTCCTGGTGGCCCCTTTCCTTGCTAAACCCTAACTCTGCTCTCAGTCACACAAACACTGGAAACCACATCCACACAAACACGTCCACAACAATCGAAGTCTAAAGACAAAAAAAAAAAAAACTCAAATAATAATCACAAAACTTATAAATGAGTGATATAAACTTAAACATTTACATTCCCAAGAGTCTATACCCATGATACTGTAAAAATGTACAGCATTTTGCTTTAAATATTCCTCTAAAGTATCAGTACTTACAGTATTCAGCTGTATTTACAGAGAATTAATTATTCCTGTGCACTACATTTGGCAAATTTTTGACCTATCCAGTTAAATATTATCATACAGTTTTTGCTTCCATCTATTTGGCTTCCTGACCTTAAAATATGACAGTTATATCAGAAGTGCTTAACTAATTACATCTCTGCAAACACCATCCTCAGATAACCTTGTGTGGTTGTGCAGAAGCATTAAAAGAGAGAGAGAGAGAGAGAAATTGGGAGCGGGTCCAAAAACCAGATGTGTTTTTCACATTCCTGACTTCTGCCATAGGTCTCTTCAACAAAAGTTTGACCTCTGCTGGCTTTGTCTATAAAAAGGGGCGCTCGGTGTTGACAAGGCCAGCACTAAAGAACGAAGGACGCTGGGATGAGGACCAGCAGCTGTCTCAACATTCAGGATGTGCTAAACAAAAAGTACTGTATGTTTTGCAACTTGCAGGGCCACAGGGTCAAAGAAAAGTCAACAGTAAGCAAAAAGAAAAGTGAAAAGATTAGTTACATTTAAAATGTATGTCTTTTTGTTTTTGGGGTGAAGTTGGGGAGCGATATTTCAGTTTTATGCATCAAAAATGTGATTTAATTATCTTTATTCTTTCTAAACCTTTCACTTCAGAGGGGAATTCAAGGGAGCGGGGAGGGTGAAGGGTTAATTTGTGGCTGGGGAAACCTGATGCTAATTAAGTCTTAGGAATGCCACATACACTGACATTGTAGTGCAGAAGCCCTCAGAGTGGGTCAGGCATGGAGAGAGCCAGCAGTAATGCGTGAGTCCAATGTTTTTATTCCTCTGTGACAGTCGGGAAAGCCAGCCTCACCAAACCCTGGAGCTGAAGGTAATGTCCGGTGATGAGCTGCAGAGCAAGAGTCTTAATGTCAAGTATGTAAAGTTTGTTTCAGTTGTGGCAGAGGAGGGTTTAATCGAAAAGAAGATTGGTGATGGCTTGACTTATCACTTTTGAGGGGTTTTTTCCAGAGATTTTTCTTCCAGGTTTTCCATTTGGGACTCTAACTCGCGTTTCCTTCTTTTGCAGGCAGAGTAAGCCCACACATTGGATGCAAAAATGCTTTTACTAACATCTGTGCTGTTGCTGCAACTCTCCTGGGTATCGCTGCACAACGCCGCGCAAGCTGTAGCAGAGATTTGCCGGGGGACGCACTGCTATGGCGGAGACACCGGCGATCCAAGACCGTGCACCGGAGCGCACTGTCCGGGGAGCCGATCTCCCAGACCTCCGCGGCAGTTTAACCCGTCAACGCAGGGGAAAACAGCTCATATAGCTGCCAGCCAACACCGTGTGTACCCGGCATCGGAAACCTTTCCAGCCGCCCAGCTGCTATTGCGCGGGCGGCACAGCGACAGCAGCACACGGAGGAGTGCGCCTGAAGTTTTACCTGCAGGATGCACCGATGCGGACTGCACTGTTCTTGTGAAACAATTTCAACCCAACAATGACACCCGAGACTGTAGAGGGATCGAGTGCAGACTGCCGCTGAGGATACGGCCAAAAGCTCGGGCAGTGTCTTGTGTGGGAGAGGGATGTCTGGCCGGTTCAGAGGAGAGCGTGCCTCCTGTACATCTGTCCGACAGAGCCGCGCAGTTTCTGGGGGATTTTCCGGAGTTTGGATATCCATCGTCGGAACTTGGCGCAGCGCCTTTGGGTGTCCAGCTCACATGTGACATCAAGCCAGGTCTGCTATGTTCATCAACATTCTGATCTAACATCCAAATCAAGGACATTTTGTTTTAAGATTATATGCCAATTAACCTCTTCCAAATGCTCCTGCATGCAAAGAACAAAAAAAAAAAAAAAAAAAAAAAAAAAAAAATCCACACTGTGCACATTGTGACTCTTTCTGGTTGACTGACAATTTCCTAAAAAGTTATATACCTTTTATATTTTTAACACACAGCTTTATATATATATATATATATGGAGGCAAAGGACGACTTTGTTGGCCTTCAGCCTCCCCCCCAAAATATGATACCTGCAGGGCAAAGAGTAGCTGGACTGGAAAAATGTCTCAGAGTCAATTGCCCAGAAAATTCTGAGTGCTTTGATGTGGCTCCATACAGGAAACTTTTAGTAGGCTACATTTGGCCGTGGCTGGCTATGCAGCTGGAGTCACTGGCTGTTCACACTTAGTGTCAGCACTGTTTGCAGAAGTCAGACCTCAGTACAAGGCTTAATGACATCTAATCAATATCTTCTACCTATTTTTCTTCCCCTTCACTGTGCATTTATTTCATGACAGGGGAGAATGAAGTTCCTTCAGAAGATGCCCTTATCTTGCACCTCCAGCTGTCCAAGGGGCAGGAGAAGCTTGTGGAGGCCCTGCGAGCCCAGCAGATTATCATCCGCGATCTGCAGCAGAAGCTTGCCGACCAGCAGGAGGCCCTACTGTCACAGCAGCGTGAGATCCTGGAGCAGCAGCAGCGAATGTATGAGCAGATGGATGTGGTGAAGGCCCAGTATGGTCTCCTCTCAGACACCTTCAAACAGGTTTCCTTCCAGGGCCTGAAGGGTGAGCTGCAGAGCTACTTTGAGAGCCAACTGGCTGGACTGCAAAGCCAAGCCCGCAGCCACCTGCAGAAATCCTACGCCGTCCACAAAATGGACATCAACTCCAAGGTGATGGATGTGGTCGGGGAGGCTCATTTTCCTCAGCCTCTTCTGGGATGCCCTTCACCCTGTGGATCAGAGGAGTACTGTGACTTTCAAAAGGACCCACCTCAGTGTGAGAAGTGCACCATGTGTCCACCAGGCTTCTTCCTCATCTCACAGTGCTCCCCGACTGCAGACAGAATGTGCCAGGTATGCTGTCATCTGACGTACCAACACCAACCGACAGCAAAACCAAAAAAAAAGCAAACAAACAAAAAAGTGTGAAGTAGATTTAGCTGATAGTCGAGGTTTTACATGTTGTTTTCCAGTTAGTGGTTTCCAAGCATACGCCAGCAAAATCTAAACATAGCTGATTTGAAGGTGAGAATGTTCATACTTTTGAGCCTAGATGGCTCATCTCATTCCTGTTGAACCTAGTTATTGATATTCAGGATACACTCATGGTGATACTTTGACTTGCAGGACAGAGATGAATGCCTTGAATTACCAAATATTTGTGGAGAGCGAGTGAAGTGCCTTAATACTCCAGGTGAGTTCATCACAGTGCTTATTTTACTGATAATCAGTGACTTCTTAATTTCTAATCATGAAGACAGTGAAAAAAAAGCATTACATTAATGTTATTTTTACTCTGATATAGAAACATTTTTCCACTAGTTTATTTGAAACTTTATTTGGACTGAGAAAACAATCATAGTTTACTGAGTTACATGTCTATGCAGCTGTCAGAGCCTGCTTGGGTCTTTTATTTTGCAGGTGGTTTCAGGTGTCTGGGCATTTCTGAGAGAGAGGCAGTAATGGGCTTGTGCGGTCACGAATACTTCTACAACCACGAGCTGCAAGAGTGCCAGGCCTGTTCTGACTGTGATGGAGAGCCTGTCACCGTTCCTTGCACAGCAGTCAGTGATTCCGTCTGTGGCCAGCTCTCGGAGACCCGACTCTCTCAGTCTTGGAGCGCGAATGTGGCAGTTCCTCCCGCCAGGTCATCTGGCACCCACATCTTCCCCGGGCTTCAGCTAAACATACGAAGCAAAGAGAGAAGTGATTTGCTGTCCAACCAGGTGGGGCAGGTGACCTTCCAGCAGCACGGGCTGGTGTGGTTGGATCATAACTTTGCGATAAAGCACAGCTGCAGGAACTTCCTCCAGGTGGGGATGAGGCTAAATGGGAGCCAGGAAGAGGAGGGTCAGGACCTCAGTGGTGTTCGCATCGAACAGCCAGACGGGAAGTACTTCCAGGGAGTCAGCGTCAGTAGTGGGGTGGAGGTGGAGCCTAACCACACCTTCACACTGCTGCTGAGAAGTCCAAATCAACACTGCAATCAGAGCAAAGATCTTCATGTGTACGATGCTGCGGGCCCTTCTTTGAGTATGCTCTGGTTGTCTCATGATACTGGTGCTGTAGCTATGACAGCTCAGATGTCCCTGCTGATGCACTACCAGACCAGCTACCGCCCAACTTTCCGCATAACCTCAGTGTCAGACCCCTACATGATCAGCCTGACTCATGACAACCGTGGGGTGCGCTTCACCGAGAGCGGAGTGGTGAAGTTTGTCCTTCAGCAGGCGCTTTACTCCATGGGGCACACCTGCATTCGAGAGGGTTTCTCCTTGATTGCCTATATTAACCGCAATGGGACTGGCCAGGAGGCAATGCAGGCTTTTAAGACTGGTGTTAATTACAGGGACACCTCCATTACACTCTCTGGTGCTGTGAGCGTGAACAGTGGAGACATGCTCAACTTTGAAGTCACATCCCCATCTCAGTGCAATGTCCGCTATTTTGGGGACAGCACTGGAATCAGTATGTTCAGCCTCATCTGGATTCCTTCAGCTGTGTCATCAGCCTTTACTGCTACTGTGTCCAGGACTGGTCTTCCCTTTGGAGCGGTGAGGAATAAACCTCTGTTGTTCCAGCAGATCAGCCCAGACATGCCGCAGGTTCACTTGGCCCGCACAGGGGAGCCAAACAGCCGGAAGAACTTTATGTTCCGTGAGAAAGGAACAGTGAACATAGCCCTCAACCTCAAGCTGATACACTCCTGTAATATAGTTAAACTCACTCTGCAGCGGGCAGGGGGTCAGGGCAAGCAGGCTGGTCCTGTGGCTCAACAGGTGTCGGGATCTATGCCTGAAGGGAGCGAGTGGGCCAGTATAGGGCTGAGAGCCTCACTTCAGGTCCAGAATGGGACAACTTTGTATGTCACTCTGGACTGTATCCGTGGACGAATTAACCAGATAGCACATGAGGGCGGCACTAACATTTCAATTCTCTGGGTGGCAGTGTGATCCAAGAAGGGACCGAGCTTTTCTCATTTTACATACATTTTATGGAAAAAGACAGTTTTGCACATGTTGAATTGCAGAGCATTTTCAAAATTCACCAAAATAAGGACAAATACAGGCTGAAAAAGTGTAGTCTTCTATTCCACATATTCTATCACATTATCTTTAATGTATATTTCTGCACCTGTATAGACTTTTATGATTTTTATTGGGGGGGTAACACTTACATGCTCAAAGTACTGCTTTTGCTTGAAGTACTTCGGCTGGTTGAGCAGTGACCAATTCTACATCCAGTGTCTGAATGTGTGTGTCTGTATGTGTGACTGTGTGTGCATACTTGGGAAATGGTGCTTATGTATGTATGTGCGTATGTACACACACATTGGCATGCCTACTTTTGCATAAATATGAATCATTTAATATGTATATATTAATACTTAACATAATTAGTGTATTAAACCTTTTTGTATTGTATTATTAGGCCTTTAAAGCAGTATTTTGACATTTTGGGAAATATATTTATCCATTTTCTGGAGGACAGTTTCATGAGTGGACCAGTGCAAACCTAGTAGTTAGTTAGCTTAGCATAAAAACTTCAAAGAGGGGAAATAGCTGACCTGGTTCTAGCCAATAGTATGGAAATTCATAAGCATCTCTTACACATGAGCAGCATGTAACCAAAGGAACATCCCCTGCTTCGTCCATCTGTGTCTACATAGCATAACCCTAACCTGAGGCGGGGATTATACTCAGTAGTGATTCCTGTTATAGTTCTTTGAAGTCTGTCTGAAGCATGTGTAGTTGCATGTGTAGTTGGTCTATTGTAGCCTAATGTCTCCGTGGACAAGTCGGCAAACGGATATCCCCACAAAGCCTTGCATTAACTATCTGATGACTAAATTTATACCATTCAGACTCAGTATGTCTGTTTAGGTTCTCAGTCATCTAGGTCATGATAGTCTTAAGCGCTTGAAATGAAAGCAACCGGACTTCTTTTTGGTTCATGAAACATGTTTCACCTCTCATCCAATGACCCCATGGGTTGTTACCCATGCCTTGGCTCCTGTGACCCTAAATGAGTTATTACAGGGGGGTTCAACAACTTGCAGGACCACCTCCAATGGAAAAACACTACTGCAGCAGTTAAATATCTGGGACTCTCCATCAGTCTTTAGAAATGCAGAATCCACTGGGATGAAAGATAAAATGTCTTCCTGAATCAGAAAGAAGTCCAGTTGCCTTTATTTCAAGCGCTTAAGACATTTGGATCCAAGTGAACCCTAGCATACTCACAGACACAGGAGCTCTAACAATCAAATGTGTTAAGTCACAGTATTGAGTTATAGGCTACCCACATTTTGGCAGTGCTGCAATCAAGCAGAGACAACTTGGATGCATACAAATACTCTTTAGTTCCAAATAAAATGCATGTTGGGGAGGTGTATGTTCTTGACTTTGATTGGTAGCTTCCTAATGTGTGAAAGTCACTAGTCAAGATCACTTGGCAAATGCTCAGAGTCAGGAAATAACCCCTCATAAAGCAGCTACATGTTATCTTTTGCTTAGACCCCTTTAAGATGGATGTCGCCACATTGACATCATCAACTGAACCTTTTAACTCTTGTTTTAAAGGCTTTATTGTAGCGTTATAGCACCAATGTAGTGGAGAAGTCCTGTTCAGTCACTCCAGCTTGCGGAGGTAAACAGCTGATAGCTACAGCTACCTGTGTTGGCATTCACCTGTTGCAATGATATCATAAAGAGGTGACACTAAAACCAGTTTGTTTTTTTTTGGCACTTCTACAATTGCTTAATTTTTTATAACATCTGCTGCTTGGTTTTTTTGTACAGATTTAACAAACATGATTTAACTTTCAAGATGCTGGCAGGCACATTTTTTTATTAAACTACTGGAAAGAGCCAAGCCAGCTATTTCTCCTGTTTCAGTTTCATAGATACCATACAGATATGAGAATGCTATCAATGTTCTCATCTAACTTCCTCCCAAAATATGGTAATCTGCTGAAATACAAAAAAAAATATTCTCCCCGAATGCAATGTAGTACCATTTACAAGAGCAGGGATTTTGAAAAAATGTTGTTTTTGGTATTTATTTTATGAAACAGGACTTTTGTATTCTGCTGTGGAATACTAATGAGTTGTCAGGCATGAGCAAAAACAGTAAAATTATGTAAAGTATGGAGTAAAGCACTGAGTAGACATGCAATGATAGTGTCTACTTGCACACATATAGTTTTGCGTAGTATTATGGAATATGCAAACGTCTTACTTTGTTATTCTTGTGCCTAAATGCTGTTCCTCTGTAAAGAGCTGCCCATGCATATCCCTCCTAATTGCCTCTGTGTGTGTTCTGTCCTCTGAACAATTAGGCATAATTAAGTGTTTCAGAGAGCTGGCAGCAAAGGCGCCACAGAAATTCTTCAGCTTTATTCTCACTTCATTGCACGTGGTGATATTTTTGGGTGCTTTTGGACTCCCTGCAAGCTTCTTGTGGAACGTCAGTGTATGTACAGTATTCTGGTTCAACACCAAATAAAATATACATATATTTTGCCATAAAAGGAATTTCTTTTTCTTTTGAAAAACCAATATTACTTTGCTGGTTTTATTCCAGAAATATCAGCTTGTGGATGAAAAACAGAACCTAACAGTTTCACTGTTAATCCTCACCAGACGTGAAAGGTATTTTACAGCATTACTGGATCATTGCAGTATATGTGTATGTGTAATGTGCCTCTAATGGATTCCTGTGTAGCCACATCATTGGACCTCTAATGTGACCTTTATTCCATCACCCTGACAGTGATTTTATATTTTGGAACCACGTCTCATGACAATCAACATTTCAGAGTGAACAGCTATCAATTTCCAATAGATTAGAGGGTAGAAGTTTAACCTTCAGACACTGTTCACTCAGCTCAGCCTCAAACATACTGAAACTATTTTAAAGCAGCCTTATTCGACAGCAAAGGTGCCAAAATACCTGAAAAAAAAATCATACACTGTATTTTCCTCACAATTGGCCTTAATCAATGTCATATTATTCTTCCATCTATTACTACCTATAGGAGGCCAGTTCTTTGGCTTAAACTTAACAAATAGCCTGTGAGTCAAAGAGAGGGAGAGAGCAAGAGAGGGGGGAAAAAGTCTGCTTGCAAGAAACAATCAAATGTTTCTGTCGGCTGCCTGAATTGGAAACAGGTGTTTTGGTGCAGCATTGCTCCAGATGTTTGACGCTGTAGATCAACTGAGACCCTCAGCACATGAAGAGTTTCAGAGACATCAGAGAGAGAAACAGGGACAGAGAAACAGAACAGGAAAGGGAAAACACAAAGGAGAGAGAGCTATATGTGTCTATTAAAAAAAAAACTAAAGCTTCTCCAGTTCTATATTAACACTGCATAAAAAAGTGTGAAGTAATGAAACTGTTAGCATTGTGTTTTTGTAGTTTTGTTTTCGCTGTAGCACTAACAAATTCCCCTTTAATCAACCTCCAGCAGTCGGCAGATAAAAAGCTCTGACAAACCCACTTTATGGTACCTTTCTGCACCAAATGGAAGGCACACAAACTTAGCGATTGGCTGGGGAAGCTGCTAAATTAAATAAAGAGGCAGATTGTTTTTGTTTTTTTTCCTGGAATGGATACAAGCTAAAAAACTAAAAGAAGAGTACAGCCTTACATTCATCAGGGGTCCAGATTGTGGGAGATGGCACAGTGATTGTTGTGAGACTTAATGCACAAAGGTGATCCATCACCGCAGCACTTAAATATGAAGTTTAGCTACTTTCAGGCAACTTCTAATTACTACCACCAACAGTTTAGGAACTACCCGCACCCCAGAGCAGGCATTTGCTCTATATTAGAGGAATTATGTGACTTGCATATCAATTTTGTGATCATTAATACAATGTTAAAATATATTTCACTAACCCCCAGGGCAAAATAATACATAAGGTGTAGTAAAAGCGGATTAAGACACAACAGAAGATGAGGTCAATTTCAAGTGGTAAAAGGCTCCGCTTAAACTAAGTTTATATTTTTAAAAAAGTTCTTTCCTTCAATTACTGATTTTTTGTTTTTTGCACAATTGGTGGCAGCAGAACGAGGATAATACTGAGGAAACTAATCACATCATAACTTAATAGGGGGGTCATTCCATCTCAAATCAGCAAATTTTTAGAACCTTTTCTGCTCGACCATCTCCGATTTGCATAAAAAATTTATGGTCCAAAGTTTGAACATTTATAATGAATGCTGTGAAATTTTAGTTTCATATATCAAATACTTTTCAAGATATATTTTTTTGAAAAATGGTCCAGTACTTTCAGACCATTTTTTTGTACATTGAAATCTGAGGCAATGTTTGAACATGAATATCTCAAAAACTATTAAAGATGAAAGCATGAAATTTTTACTGGTCTGTAAGGAACTGTAATTTGGGACAGATACATCAAACATGTCTGAGTATTGGCTAGTTAAAATATTTTTAAAAAAAAGTCCAGCACTCCTGCAAAGACCCATATTTGAGCACACAGTAATAAAAAAACTAGTGACAATTTCTGAATGATATATAGCTTATTTCACAAAAATACAAAATAAAACATGTAGAATACTATTTTCCAACTTTCATGTTGGATTGAGCAACTATAACAAGTTGTACCACAAAAACATATCAGTAGATAGTCTAATCTGAAAATTCTGGAGTTTCCAGATGGTACTTTTATAATAACTGATAAAATGATTTTGTTAAATATGTACATATTTTTTATTTTCGAGGACTGCTTGAATTTTTTTTTCATATTTTATCAAGCCAATACTCAGACATTTTTTTTTTTTTGTAGTATCTGTCCCAAATTACAGATCCTGACTAATTTTGATGGTATGAAAGGGCAGTAAAAGTCTCAGGCTTTTATCTCTAATGGTTTTTGAGATATTCATGTTCAAACACTGCCTCAGATTGGGCAAAAAAAAAAAGG